>JAHDVE020001402.1:0-292636 GCA_022606495.2 Halesus radiatus
ACTTAGTATTCACCACTTTATACATTGATATCTATATTTCGAAAGCGACGCTTTCATCATCGGGAATATATGTATACATATATTATAATTAATATTCATATATCCCTTTCGAAACATGTAGATATCAATGTATATTTATAAAATGGTGAATACTAAGCATTCATTCTATTTTACTATTATCTATGAAGTTTTTCATTTTATTTCTTTTATTTTGATGTAATTATCTTTTCGTAATTACTTTTTATTTTATTTAATACGTTTCTTTTCTTTTTTTATATTATTATTAAACCCTTTTCATTTTTATTATTTATTTATTTTATTGTATTCATTTCTCTATTTATATTGTATGTGTTTCATGTGATATGGCAGACTGGGTTTGCACTACCCACCCAGTCCTGCTGGATTAAAAACTTAAATTAAAAAAAAAAAATTAAATATATTTTAAAATTCATTTTTTAATAATGACGCCACAAAGTCAATACCAATCGTTTGAAGAAATTATAATTACTTATTTGGGAGGCCGAAATTGCCCTTCGTTTTGTGTAGCTCTCAGCCTGATTGTTCGCCTAAGATACACGTACATTTCATTTTAAATTTAATGAAAAGAAGCAAGTTAATTATTTCCTCTCTACAAGAATAATTCTGGTCCCAGATTAAGAATTCAACTGAGATGTTAAAAGTTTAAGTGGCAAACATTCTAATGTTTGAGAATCGCTGTTGTCTAAAATGCAGGAACGGGCCGTTACATGGCAGATGTATTTTTCGATTGTCATGCCTCAAACTCTTTGGGGATTATTTCCTTGATAAAACATTCTACTCTAAAAAAAAAGCCTGATACACGAGACGTACAATATTATCGCTATTTTGATCACACGTAGAAATTGTAAATCTTTTTTAAAATTAAGTACTATAAATGCACCGATTGATCAGTATTCGTCATATCTAGATGGAAAATGTGATATTCCAAGGGAACTCCGTAAAACTTTACAAGGCGATAAAAATTTGTTTTCTGTAAAATTCTCACAACTCTTAGAAACTCATAATTACTTCGAGGTCTTCTTCTTCTTCTTCAAGCTACACCGGTGATCAAAGTGATCGGTTCTTCGGAAACTAATCAAACTTTTCTAGACGGGTTCTCCCAACTACAAGCAAGGCATAACTACCGATATGTATATATCGGGATATCAATATAATATCAGACCAGCAACATCGATCTTAACCCTTTAGGTGCCACATGTATTTAGGTGCGCACAGAAAAAAATAACCATGTAAAACTATCATCTCTATAATTAAATTTTTCTAAAACTGTGTTCATCTGAAGCGACCTGCCAGGTAAGTATGTTTTTCTGTATCTGTCTGTACATAATTAGTTAAGAAATATTTGTACAGCGCCCTTGAGGTGATTTTTCACAAAAACGGCGCTATACAAGTCATCCAACTATTATTATTATTATTATTATGTATTTTTTTTAAATGCTGGAGAAGTGTCGATAATCCATGAATATGTATTTTTTTTTTTATTTTGCTTACTTTTATTTATAGACACATGTTTTCAATAATGTGACGTAATTTTAGATTTACGTAATTGGGTAACGCGTGACGAATTTTATGGCTCAGGCTATATATCGTTCTGTGGCACTCAAGTACAATAATGTATCGGAACGATATATCGTTCGGTGGCACCTAAAGGGTTAATTATATTGGTACAAAAATATGCAATATACCCAGGTACCTATATTTGTGCAGTTTTTAAAATTCAAACTAATCTTTTTGGTTTCCAGTGGGAACTTCAATGGATCACTGATCGTGATGGGTATTATTCTGACGACATGGATTCATCCACATTAGATTGAAATAATAAATGAACATTCCTAATACATTCATTCGCCATAACGTTTTAATTTTCAGAAGTTAATGAGCGCGTCTGCTATTTTATTAGGAGATCTTAAATATCTAGAACAATCTAACATTTTGAATCTTTCCCCAGTTCCGGATAACTCCGTAATATTTTCAGGAGGGATGTGTAACAAGCATAACTTGTACAATCGAATACTAAGCTTAGCAAAATTTAAGCAAACGGGATAGAAAATATTATATGTCATTTTCCACAAAAAATTACATTTACATTACATACATGTTTGCAAATCACTGCTAGAATACTAAATGTTAATAAAAAATTATTATAAAGCATTGATTAACAAATTCATATTAGAAATTAAAAAGGAAGTTATTTTTATTATTAATATTAATACGAAAATAAATTCAAGATATTTTAAATATTTGATTATTTATTAAATTTAATTCGCTATTAACGCCTTTTCTGATTTATAAAATTTCAAATTTGTCTAATTGTAAACCGGTTGTATTTGTATGTAAATTTTTTATATCATTATTTATATATTTCAAATGAATGATTGGTTTCTAAAACATGATTGGCAAATTCAGATTAGATATCTGTGTATATTAATAAAGTGGTGAATACGAAGCATGTTTTTCAATTCATGTATAAATAGATTTATCTGTAATTATTTTAATAATTAACCTTCTGTTTCCGAGAAATGGGAAATCCTGAGTACCTACCCACTACAGCCATGGGTCAATGTTGAAGTACTTAATTCAGTTGCAGGAAATAGCACACGATAAGAAAATTAATTGAATTATTTTTGTTCTCTTTCGCTAGGTGTTCTCAGTCTTTTCGTGTTCTACATCTACATGTCTTGATCTGTTTTTTTTCCCCATTTATTTTTTTAAATTTATTCGCAATTCTTTAATCTAACATCTAACGAATGGTTAGTTGGTCAGCATTGCGTGCTGAGCATTGTTATTTAAACTAACCCCTCAACAGCTGTTCGTCAAAGAGACGTTGTTTGAAATCCGCCGTATCGCCGTATGTGTGCATAAGTGTGCAATTTACTAAACAAAGTCACGCAGATACCGTTCATTCACCCAATCATTTCTACCATGCAAAGTGTTAGAAAATTTTGCAAAGCCGACCCATTTTACCGAAATAAAGGTCGGTTAGTCATCAGTTTATTCTTACATTAACTCCACACAGGAGGCCCTGGGGAAAATAATTTATTTCACCTTTGGGGATGCTGTGCGGACTATCTTTTTGGGGGAAACTATGGGGTGAATCTGGGTCTTGAATAGACCCATATTGTGGGTGGGAGGAACACAGACGCCAGCAAATATTTCCATAGCCGAGCTGCTGAAGTAATCGTCCTAGAAACGACCCGTTTTCATGTGACGCACATCAACTGTGTGCAAATGTAGGAGTCCAACGTTTCAATTTAATTATTGTTATTGTGTTTATTTCGTGAAACTCAAATCTAATTTAATAAAGTTATTATTAAGTTCTGCGAGTATTTTAGTTTGGTTATTATTGCGGCCAGAAACATAATTCCTTAAAAGAATCGCTAATAAATAACCAAGAGAGGGATTTACCAAAAATTTAATGTCGGTAAATCGGTTTTGCCGAAAATATTAATTTAACATTTTTAAATGCATACATATCAAAATATGATAAAGATAAATAAAATCATAAAAATAAATCGTCTTCATGTGACCTCACCAATTTGATAATGGCTTTGAATACCGAGCAGCTGTCACAATAATAACAAAACTTAAGTGCTTGCAAAACTTAATGGTAACATTGTAAAATTTGATTTATTTCAAATTACCGAAAAAAAATCTATTCAATTTTATAGGCAAACTCGTACCATGGAACGGTTATACTGCACAATAATGGTATTCTGTATTTCAGAGTGTGCTCCTTTCTAGGTACAGTGGGTGAAAAAAGCATCGAAATCAAATTAACTTCCTTAAATTAAATAATCATAGAAACATATGTGTCAGATAATAGGTACCTACGTGTAGGTATCTAAACATACTCGTACACACAAATGTTCAGTTGATAAGAATACAATGACCCCATTTGTGAAGATAATTTACCCCAATTTTACCAATATTATCTTTCACATGTATCTAGGCACTTATTTAGTGGATAAGTTGGAATCATATTCATCATATTCAGAGTGGATATCCTCAGTTACAAAACGGCAACTTATTTACAAAAGTAGTTACAAAAATTAAATGCGTAAGTATTTTTACTGCACAACGTGAAATTGTGATGAACGAACCATAAATTGCATTTCAAGCTACTCTTTTATTGTAAGCTTTGGTTTATGTAAAGATCCAGAAACTAACATTTATTGTGTGAGAAGTTATTTATGTACTTTGGATTGTTTTTATTTACAAACTGGCGATAACCTAAAAGAGTATGCTTATTTATTTGAGAAACTTTTACAAATACCAATAGATATCAAAAATGAGATTATTAAAAAAAAATGGTTTTGTAAACGTGTTTCAGGTTTCAGTATCTAAGGCAATGGGTATATTGGGATTGGTTTGGTATTAACTTACTATTAAAACTGTAAGTATATACTTGCTTCGATAAATGTATGTCCCCAAATTGTTTCACCTGTAATAACATGGTTAAACATTTGCTTGTCTTCCTCTCTCGTTTGTCACAAGAAAGACGTGTAAATGACAGTTGGGAAATATTAACCGTTTACAATGTGCTTCTCCACCGTCTCCGCTGGTGAAGGTATCAATGACACTAGTTCTTCGCAGTATCTAATATTTCAATTCTGGAAAAGCTTGGCATCCACAATAGGCTATCAACTGTCTACCTATAGCGTATCCTCGCCAATTATATATATATATAATATAGGATATTGCTCGCCAAATTGAGAACTCTAACCTGGAGTAACTCATGGTCACTGGCAAAGTGGAAGGAAAGAGAAGCGAAGGAAGGTCACCAATGCGTTGAGGTGACTAAATTTCGGAGGTGTCCGGAACGTCGGTGTCCGCAACTCTCCACGCAGTGCAGAATCGCGAGGAGTGGAGGAGCCTTGTACACGAGGGAAGAAGAACACTGAAATAAAAAGTTTTTAAGTAGTAGATAACAAAAAATTAATATGATTCACGGTAGATATATAAGTGTGCAATATATGATATATATGTATAATAATATATAAGTGTCTCAAACCGTAAAAAATTAAAAAAGCAACATGTGTAGTAAATTTCAGACAATACAAAAAAAAATAAAAAATTATATACATTCATAGTCATAATATGATGTAAGTACGTGATACGTAATATACAAGTACACAATATACGAGTATATTATAGTGGTGAAAAAAAAGAACTTTGTTTTTATATTGCGAATAACATAACAATATACGTAATACATTATATAAAAGTGCATAATGTATAATATAGTGCATGATACAGAGAAACAAAAAAGGAGAACAAGTATGTATATATATATATACAAGTCAAATTTCATTTTTTGGCAAAATACCACCGCTTTTACAAAAACCTCACCAAAAATAACACCACTTCTCCAAAAGATATCCCG
The DNA here is from genome assembly GCA_022606495.2 of Halesus radiatus. Lineage (NCBI taxonomy): Eukaryota > Metazoa > Arthropoda > Insecta > Trichoptera > Limnephilidae > Halesus > Halesus radiatus. Next base: position 5,423 of record JAHDVE020001402.1, read on the forward strand.
AAGTTTTCAGGTCCCTAGTGATGGGTGATGAATTTTTTTTTTGCTTGACAAGCATAAGTTTTATAATCGTATAAGCCCTCCGCTATAAATCAATTAAAATCTAACCCTAAAGTATGGGAATTAGAATGAATAGTAACATTACTTTTAATACATTGTGTTTTATTAGCACGTGGAGCGAGTGTATACAGAAAACATTTATTGTGTTGAAGTTAATTTGTAGAACTCCAGAAGGTTATTATTTTTACGCGTGACGGCTGTATGCCTTCGGAAGTAAACCGTTTTTAAATTGATTTATAATAATTATTAACAATTTTTTAAACTTAAAACAACTACAAAAATACCCGTACAGAAGACATTGGTATATTAATACTATCAGACAATATTACTTTGTAGGTAGCAGGGTCATAACTCGAATCCTAACGAAGAGGTTAATCGATTGCGGACGAGCCTTCTCGGAAGCGCGAAACAACAAAAAATAAGCAAAACTAGTATTGGCCATGTGAAAAAAAAAATCGCTTGGTGTCGGAGGAGAGATGCAAGGCTCTTACGAAACGCGAAAAATGTAAGTAAGAACCTACCTAAACACTGGTTAGTGGGTGATACAGCACGGCTTGACGCGCATAACTCTGCAGGCGGCCAGAAGACGAACTAAAGTTTACTTTTTAGGTTTTGACATTCGTGGATAAAAAAATTGATTGCGAACGTCAGGTTTCGAACACGCGACATCTGGTTCCATAACCAAGCGTTTGTCACTCTGTCACGGAGATCGTCAAATTTATTGAGTTTACTACAAGCTTTATAGCGTATATTATAGCGTAGTTATAATAATAGTTATAATAATAATATCTTAGGTATTTACGACGAACAATACTGAAATCAATCTCATAGTATTTGTTTTTCGTAAGTCTCTAATAGAGACAAGACGTGTTTATTGTGTCTGGGACCCAGTTTTCTCTAAAGTTAAATATTCAATGTCCGCCAAAGAAAGTCCACACCGCGCACCGTTATATTAGTAATATCCTGATATTGAAAATTTCATATTGACTCCACGTGTACATACATAATATCTACATACATAAATATGTTCATACGTTTTTTAATATCGCTGCTCTTGGTAGATCGCTTTATGATGCCAGGAGAAAACGAATAGCGACAAGGAGAAAACTGTAGGAATACCGAAAGGAGATGGGTTAATCTTCTCATAATAGTTTATTCAACGGCCATATAGCTAGGTGGGACCAATTTGTTTGTAATGAAAAATAGGTTAAGTGCGTCTTTATTTTATATTATACGTTTTCTAAAAATCAACTTTGTAAGGCCGTGTGAATATTACTCGGATTATTTTATCTTTATGACATTTAATTAGGTCAATAAGCATAGCATATATATGAATATGTATAATATACATATTAGATAATACATATATTTTTTATGTAAAAATAATTAATTTCATTTCAGAATTTCAAAAGGAAAAGTGTATCTAGGCATTCTTATTTAGAGGATATAAGTGAGACTGAAGGGAGTGAAAATGCGAAGGGAAGGAAGAAATCACATCGCGCCCTTAACACCAGCGCATTAATAAAGGTTTTATCGATAATTTACCGTCGTTCCCGACCACGATTGCAGATCGCCAACGGACAAACGACAGTTCACGTCGAATAAATATGCTTTATTAAGTCAATGTGAGCTGTTGTTTGTTCGTCTGCGATTTGCAGTTCGTGAGATTCGTGAGAATGATCTGGATGGTGTTCTCTCTGGTGTTAAAGTAAAAAATGTATTGACACATTTAGAAATGTATAGAAAAAAGGAATGTGTGCGCCTGAGACTTGGTAATTCACTATATGCCCGCCTCGGGGCAGGGTGGCATGTCGCGTATTCTGCGTCGGCTGGGATGGGGACGTTCATAATATCTCTCTAGCTCTCCGTGGATCTTACGGGCTGATTGAATTTGTAACCACAAACGTAAGCTGTTACTAACACGAAGGTTGGAAGCCTTTCCCTCTCCGTATTACGTCGCAATAGGAACAATGCCATAACCACGTCGCCATTCCAATGTTTACCACAAAAACAAAGTTTTTCTTCCCTTTTACTCATTTTCAATACATTTTGTTTTTATTTCTATAAAATAATAAATTACAATAAAAATAAAATTCGTAATGTTTTTCTCAGTCCTCCCCACAAGGGGTTCCTGTTGGTATGAAAAAATTGTAACATTTATTATTTTTCTTTTCTAACTTATCAAGTACTGAATAACCTTAATTTCAATGGCCGGTTAAATATTTATTCATTCGCCAGGCATTTTGTGCTTGCTTTTGTTACGTTTGGTTTTGTGTTTTGGTGCTTCCAGTTTGAGAGCCGCCCTAGGACCCGGATTGAAACCATTACGCCACAGTAAAAATCTTTTTCTTTCTTTATTCAATACAATTACCTTTTTTTCGACCACCAGACTAGGCATGTGGCCGTGTTGTGGCTGTGTGACGTTGTTTGTTATTTTATTTTTTTAAATCATAATAATATGTAATAACATTACAAACCAATTTCATTGATGACATCCTTATGAAGGATTTGGTAAATTTTGCGGGATTCGTGTGACAAAACGCGGATTAATAAATCAAAGATATGCCGTAAATCAAGTGTTACATTTTCACTATGGCCGAAGACACGCTCGTTACCGAAAAAGTGGTAAAATATGGTAATCGTATGCATCCGGAGGTATTACGTATTTTGAACGTAGTGATCATTCCCCTGTTGCAAAAATGCAGATTATGAAACCCGTGGATGTAATATTGGTTAAAATCCATGTTGGATTATCGGGTTTGCTGTAATTAATCTGTATCGAACCAATGCGATGCGTCCGAGAGTCCTTTGTACGGTATTCCACTTCTAAAGCCGAGCCCATCGCCACTTCAAATTACGGCCTGCTCCTAGGGAGGTCATCATTACCGGACCCAGGTTCGACGCCAGTGGCTTGGGCTGTCAACACGGCGACTACCATCTATGCAAAAATGCAGATTATGAAACCCGTGGATGTAATATTGGTTAAAATCCATGTTGGATTATCGGGTTTGCTGTAATTAATCTGTATCGAACCAATGCGATGCGTCCGAGAGTCCTTTGTACGGTATTCCACTTCTAAAGCCGATCCCATCGCCACTTCAAATTACGGCCTGCTCCTAGGGAGGTCATCATTACCGGACCCAGGTTCGACGCCAGTGGCTTGGGCTGTCAACACGGCGACTACCATCTATGCAAAAATGCAGATTATGAAACCCGTGGATGTAATATTGGTTAAAATCCATGTTGGATTATCGGGTTTGCTGTAATTAATCTGTATTCAACCAATGCGATGCGTCCGAGAGTCCTTTGTACGGTATTCCACTTCTAAAGCCGAGCCCATCGCCACTTCAAATTACGGCCTGCTCCTAGGGAGGTCATCATTACCGGACCCAGGTTCGACGCCAGTGGCTTGGGCTGTCAACACGGCGACTACTAGCCAGGCTGGCCAAAGGAACCCTGGTCATTGCAACAGGTGCTATTCCTTGCGTTTTATATAACCTTTTATACGTTCGAGCTTTAGTTTAGGCCAACTTCAAGAAGAGTGACATGGAAAGATTTCGCGTGCAATACAACAACGCCTACCGTGTACCTACCTTTCCAAACACCGCAGGGCTTCCAACATCCTAACGGAGGGACGAGTTAAGAACCTGGGTGGCAGGATTTAAGGAAAAGACGTACAAGTCCGGAAATGATCTCATCATTGCATTCCGCCAGAGTCCAGATTCCAGCATAAAAGCACAGAGGAGAAACATACTAGCTCCATCACTCTCAAATGTCACAGCTCGTTTACGTCCTTAATTATAATCGCTTTGTTTTATCATTCGAATTAATTATTATTATGTACTCGTATACGAGTATATTATTATTTATTCAGTAAATTTAATTTCACCTTTCGGTATCATTTATTAATCAGTTTATATATTATTATCCTTGTTATTTGTATATACTTTATGGGATGTATGCGATTGCACTAACCTCCCTACATTCCGGAATAAATAAATAAAACACATTAACTACTATTATTATTACCGAATTAGGAACCTCACCACGTCGACGTTTCCGTCAAGTTTAAATAGTTAGCGTAGATTGACGTAATGCGTCCACAGGTGCAATGACTAAATGATATTCTAAGCACATGTTTTTCCTTTTTTTTTCGTCGAGAGGTATTTATAGTTCCATTACCCAAAAACAGTGTTAAATTTGGGTATATTCATAATCTCATTTTGGTTCGATCTTGTGTTGTGAAAATTTGATTTCATCGTTTTTTTTAATTAAATGATCGATTAAAAAAATCTTCGCATAGATATTTTGTACGTTTAGGACAGCAAAAAACTAGAAATTTCTTTTATAGGCGTTCTTATAGTAGCTTTTAGGGTGGCCTGTTTAATACCCTTTTGTGTTTTAAGCAAAATTGTTTTATGTGATTTGGGGTTGATTCTACGGTATATTATTATGAGCCTGTTTACTTTTTCTCTTATCTCTCGAAACCGATAACATTTCTTATGTGCTTTAAAAAAATATGGTAGGTTTACTTTATTTTTTGTTTTTCTTTGGCATTAGCCGTAACATAAAAATGCCTATGCATATTGTATTTGAAGAGTTTATTAAAATTAAGTTACAAACGCATATTATAAAATAAAACTTTTCAAAAACAAAAGGTTCACTATACCCTCTATATTTTACTTCTAAAATATTGTAATAAAATTGCCATAAGAAATCCTAGAGATAATAGTCATAAAATTTCAAGATGCTTGTGCCAAATCTTCTCATATAACATAGACGCTCTGAGGAAAGTTCTCACAAAAATTACGCATGTTTTCCAATGTTTTAATAAACATGTAGGTACAGTACCTATGTATATTAAATACATTCCTTTAAATTCATGTTATTATATATGTGAGGTGTGTTGATCGTTCAACAAGAAAGTATCTTTCACACTATGCAGCTAATGAACAAGTAACAATTATTATTTTTATAAACAATAATTATTAATCTAAAACACTCATCCAAATTGAAAAAACCTTCCGAGCAAAGATAAATGTCGCCGGCAGGACTCGAACCCGCACCCTTCTAATGTCCGGTCAGATGCTCTACTGTTGAGCTACGTCGGCTTATCGCAAACCCGCCAAGTTAATCAATATATACTAGTGTTCCATTCAATAATTACTGTTTTTTTTTTATTATATTTTCACCTGTAAACAACCAACTTTTATTAGTATGAGAGAGGCTTGTAACGGCTAAATCCCTCAAATAGATGGCGTCCTGCCGGCGACATTTATCTTTGCTCGGAAGGTTTTTTCAATTTTGATGAGTGTTTTAGATTAATAATTATTGTTTATAAAAATAATAATTGTTACCCTTTGCGCTATGCACAAAAATCTTGTCTTAAGTTTTTAAGAACTTTAGTTTATCAATTAATAATGAACAAGTATTCAAATACGTACATTTTAACTTCTGACGTAGATACGATGCGTAGAAATTGATTGTAAATTAAAATAATTATCCATTTGTTTAATCAACCACAAATCACGTGCTTCACACGCTGGACTCCGGTTAGATTAGCAGTAACCCGTGGCGGAGTGCGCCCGGGAGCTGGGCATGGGCAGTGGGCACCAGTGGAATTAGAGTGTCAGTGTAGACAAGACATAGTAGTAGTAGACTTAAACTGCGAGTGGGAGCTGGGAGCTGGGAGCTGGGAGCTGGGAGCTGGGAGCTGCCTGCCCCTCTGGCCTCTCTGTACTCCACTCTGGCGGGCGGCAATCAAGCTAACTAGCAATGGACCTATATACCGCAATTGACAGCATCCTCTAACTATGAAATGTACAAATTAATATACGAAAATATTAATAAGGCACCAGCCTAATGGATGATAGGTGTGGATACATGTGGAGTTATACTGCTATATAAAATGTCGGTGTTGATTGAAAAACTTCTAGTCACGCTTCTGATAGAAATAATAGTCCGGTGAATGTCCCGCCTGACAACACCGCCGGATTAGCGGAGGAAATGGTCGGTATATACATACAAGGTGCATAGAGCGAGAGAGAAAGGTAAAATGTCAGTTCTGAATTTGACCATTTGGAATACACGATTCATAGCTATTTGACGAAAACACGTTTTTCGCCGAGAGAGACCAGCCTCAGTGGGATAGTAAAAATAAATTCTCTAACGCCCGGCTGAGTTGGTTGCATCATCGATCCTACGGCCGACGGGCGACCACGCTGCTAGCTCTGTTCTACGCTAGCCGCTAGTCTCGGTTCCGTTCTCCTACTCGGGCAGACTCCGGGGCCACGGCCGCTAGTTGGCGTCTACCGGGGCACATCACCGCGACGAAGTCTTTTCGCCAAACATTGGAAGTCCCACCAAACAGATCGCGCGGTCTCTTTTAGCACGTGGTGTAGGTTGGCCCGGCTCGGCGAATCGGGCCAAAGATCGCCGTCAAAATTGAGAAATGTTTTACGGTGTTGCCGCACATTACTAGGGCTTGGCCAAAATTAAATTAAATCTAACCACGTTGGCACACATTCTCTTCGGCTAAGTTGAAAATAATTTGGACGGTGGGACCAGAGCGGCTAGACGCTCGGGCGTTGAAGCAACACGGAACACGCATCCCACTGCTCTATCGCTGACGATCGGCACCACTTGCCACTCTTGTCAGTGAAGTTACCGCTTTGAGTTTCTCCCGCAGTGAATGTGAACCGTAATGCCGTTTTTTTTTCAGAAATTTAAACTATTTATTAGAAATTCAAACTTGTTTTATGTCCCATATCGATCAGTTCGAAAACTCGTAGTCTGACGTTAGGCGCGTCGTTCAGCGTTGGTGGTCGGTATTCATGTCGAGTCTCCAACAAAGTGTATTTTTATCAGAATGTATCGAATTATATTTTCTATTTAATATATAGGCATTTTATGTTTAATCTACGGTGTTTCGTATGTGGATGAAAACATTTGAAATTAATTAAAATAAATACTCAATATTTTGACAAGATTTCTTTTTTCTGAGAAATTTTGACGCTTAAATCGGAAAAAAAGGCAGATACGGGAAAAGTAGGACAATATATCAATAATGAAAATAACTCAAATGAAAACGGATTATTTGCAATGAACTTTCTTTTCCATCATAACATAAAAATCAATAGCATTTGGGGAAAATTATCAAATAAAACAACATGGTCAGCGGGAACTAAAAAAATAACATTCGAGTACACATACGCATACACAGTTAGATTTTACTTTCTACGCCGGATGCATCGTGCAGTTCCGATAATTTTTTATTTTTTTTATTTTTTATATGAATACCTCACAAGAGTCCCAACTGCTCCCAACCGTCTGGAGCCAGTGAGACTATGGCATTCCCAATTGGGGAATGTTGTGAGGCTGAAGGTATTGGGGAGGGGAAGGAGACGGGGGAGAGGAAGGTGGGGAAATACCTGGCTATTCAGATCTGGTCACCAAACACGGCTAAAAGCCATTTCAAGCAACGTTTCAATTCTGAATGGTGGTCTTTCACCAGGGCGATACTGAGAGTATCTTCCACTCTGGAACGTGCGCAAATATACTATTATCATTGAAAGAAAAGGAGAATTTAGAGGAAAATTAAACCTTTCTGAATCATCTGTAAATATAGAATAAATTGGATGGTTCAAAATACATAGGTAAATTTTATTTTCAATACATAATTATAATAACGAATTTATGCCGCTGTTACTACAATAGTTGTAAATGGTGTAATGGTCAGCATAGTTGCCTTCCAAGCAGTTGATCGGGGTTCGATTCTCAGCCGTGGAAATATATTTATTATTTAAAATTGATTTTTTTTTCCTTTTTTATTTTTAATACTCCGTGCTTTTACACGGCTTCGCAGTAGTACTTATATACATTTTATGTGGGTAGGTTAGGTACTCCTCGAGTGCGTGAAATATTGAGGAAATCGTGAGACAACTTTACTGATGTGAGGAGTGGCCAACAGAGGAGTTATCAATTCACTGTAAGGCCAGTATTAATGTTACTACTTTGGCATTTTGGTAAACATTCGTTTTGTAACGAGGTACTTCTATGTTTCATTCATTGCTGATTAAGGTGAATCGGCCTCTTGGTGGGCTAGTTACATTAGGTAGACACAAATATTTATTTTATCGCAATGTAATCTATGATGTAGTATGGTATTGTACTTATTATTTTATTATGATATTTCATACCTACGTATATGAACAGTCAGATACTATGTAAATACCTTTATACAGATTTAGTTTAAATAAATACGCAATTAAAAATCTGCATATCTAGGTCACCATACTCGTGAACGTAAAATTTTTATTGTACATTTAACACATTATCAAGTTTATCGTTCTAAGTATAAAAACAACAAATATATATATATCGCAAGGAGAAACTGATAGGTCTAGTTTGACAATAAAATAGACAAGTGGTATAAATTTCCTTCTTTGCTGTGGAACTACCAAGCTACTCAACTTCTAATTGAAATTTTTTCGACACTTAATTATTTTTTTCACATTCGAGCTTAACAATCAAAAATACCATAAATCGATTATTAAATTAAAATTATCGATTTTTTATTAAATATCTATCTTTAATCTGTGAAGCAGATGTTGTTTTATTTTTATACATATATTTTGATTTAATATCTAATAAATGTGTATGTTGATACATATATTTTGATTTAATATCTAATAAATGTGTATGTTGATACGTATATTTTGATTTAATATCTAATAAATGTGTATGTTGATACATATATTTTGATTTAATATCTAATAAATGTGTATGTTGATACATATATTTTGATTTAATATCTAATAAATGGGTATGTTGATACATATATTTTGATTTAATATCTAATAAATGTGTATGCTGATACATATATTTTGATTTAACATCTAATAAATGGGTATGTTGATACATATATTTTGATTTAATATCTAATAAATGTGTATTTTGATACGTATATTTTGATTTAATATCTAATAAATGTGTATGTTGATACATATATTTTGATTTAATATCTAATAAATGTGTATGTTGATACATATATTTTGATTTAATATCTAATAAATGTGTATGTTGATACGTATATTTTGATTTAATATCTAATAAATGTGTATGTTGATACATATATTTTGATTTAATATCTAATAAATGTGTATGTTGATACATATATTTTGATTTAATATCTAATAAATGGGTATGTTTATACATATATTTCCGAAATACACGCCCATGAAAACGGTCATTGAAAAAACTGATATTTAAGTTAGAAAGTGAATTTATATATATATATATATATACATGTATATAATTTACTTTTTCAAATCCACTTAATTTCCGTATTTCAAAAGGTCAGCAAAATGATAAAACTCACCACTGAACTCACTAGGTATCCACTGTGTCTACCCACGCAGCAACGGCGGAAATCGAAGGCTTTTCAATATGGGCTCATTAATAGAAATTGACGGAGGTAGAGCGAAAATCACTTTCAAAGGCGATTTCCCCTGTGTACTTCACCAATTCACAACATTTACCAAGATAAATATAAAACTGTGTGGAGTTCACATAAATATATTTTATTTTTGTACCAGTGTGCACATTTTGAAAATATGTGTGAGTTCACATGTACTACATACGTAACTATATCCACCTCTACATGTCTACAAAATATGTATGCGAATATAGGTAGGACAAATAAATAAAAAAAAATCGGTGGAGGTTGGGATAATATTCTAAATATTTAAACAATCAGAACTTTAAAAAAAATCATTCACCGAGCTATTCACTTTCTTTACATTCAATTTTTTTCACATTTGAATTTTAACTAACTAACCATCACGCCGTTTCTCCGCAGGGGAAGGCAGAGAGGACAGACCGCCAAACAAATCGATCTTCGCATACGCTTCTTGCTTCATTCACTCTCATACAACGTCTCATACATTCTCTTCTGTTATTCCGACTTCTGACATGGCCCGACTCAAGTATTTGATTCACTTAATCGTGCCATTTCCTGCTCGGGTTCTTCTTCCATTCACATTCGCGTCATATATTCTTCTTACACTCGTTACACTTCGTTCATTCGCTCTACATGCCCAAAATGGTTCGTTTTAAAGAATCAAGGCAAAACAACGTAACTCGATTATAATCACGTTTTTTAAATTTATGTTTTTGATCTGCGAATTTGTTTTTGTTTCATTTTGACACATATATTACTCAATAATCGACGTTTCTTACTTATTTCGTGTTCTTGTCTTTTATCGTTCTGTATTGTGAGGCTAAAAGGAGTGGGGAGTGGGAGTAGATAAGGAAAGAAAGGGTTGGGAAGTACCTGGCTATTCAGATCTGATCGAACACGGCTAAAGCCATTTGAAGCAACGTTTCGATTCTGAATGGTAGTCTTTCACCAGGGCAATCATTAAAAGTATTTACCACGCCTTTAACTAGGGGTACATATGTAGGTGTGTACTGACATCCTTTACAGGTAGTTAATTAGAGACATACAGCAGTATGCTATGTCGTATATTCCGTCTAAGTGTGTAGGTATATGCAAAACAAACAACGTCAACCGCGGTCAAGCCTTTGCCACAGCGTTTGACGTCGTTAGTGTACCTATATCATTAGTCATTAGGGGTATTTACATTCCCAAGGGCTGACTAAATCGTTAAAGTGTGGTACTACTTAATCTAATGAATCTATGTGTATGTGTATAGTATGTAGCGAATGAAGTAATATATTCAAACAGATTGAATGTTATTTGTGTTATATGTTATATATAATATTTTCCCACCTTCCTGATCTTCTTCTCCTTCCTTAATCTATTTATATATGTAAATTATTTTTTGTCTATGTATCTCTCCTCGATTTTACCGAAAATTATTGGACCAGTTTCGCAAAAATGTGAACATTTTGTTCTTATTAGTGCCGGGAAAGTTGAGAGAGTAGTTTGAATGAAATCCAATATGTAAAACTGTTTCTATAACGTTTTAAAATTAGTACGAAAAACATTGAATCCGCCATGTTGCATTGAGGTTAGCTCATAGATATACCACTCTGGTTAGCCACAGATTACATATTCAAAATAAGAATGTTTGTTTGTGTAGAATATTTGCATAATGGAAAATACAAGTAGGTACCTACTTAAGAACTTTATTATTTAGATATATTTTGAAAAAATAAATGTTTGGAATGAAATAAAAATTTCAAATTAATGTGTCTTTGTTTAGAGATTGTAATAATCATCACAAGGCATTACTTTCGCTGCCAAATCAATTATGGCAACCAAACAAGCAAGAATAAACAACTTAATATCAACAAAAAAAATCCCGAGCAAGGCCGGATACAGATAAGCTAGTAATATTATAAAATGATATAGAAAAAAGTAACTAATAAACTAACCATCACGCCGTTTCCCCGCAGAGGTAGGCAGAGAGGACGGACCGCCAAACAACTCGATCTTGGCATACATTTCTTGCTTCATTCACATTCATACATCGTCTCATACATTCTCTTCTATTATTCCGACTTCTGACATGGCCCGACTCAAGTATTTGATTCACTTGATCGTGCCATGTCTTCCTCGGACGTCCCCGGCTTCCTCTTCCAGTCACATTCGCGTCACACATTCTTCTTACACTCCTTTCTTCGTTCATTCGCTCCACATGCCCAAACCATCTAAGCTTCCCTTTCTTAATCTTACTCATTACGCTTACATCAGCCTTGCATTCTTTACGAATTTCAATATTTTTCACACGATCTTACGTGGTTTTACCACACATTCGTCTCAGAGATCTCATTTCTACGGCATTCAGTTTACTTTCATCCTTCTTCTGCCAATTCTATGCCTCACTGCCATACATCAGGGTTGGTATCAGTACTCCATTGTGGACTGCTAGCTTCGCTTCTTTGGACAACTTTTTGTTAGCGCCAACCGCGGTCAGCCCTCCGTTAATGGAGTTTCCTGCATTCACCCTTCTTTCAATATCCCTATCAGTCTTTCCATCTCTCGTAAACATACTTCCCAAGTATACAAACTCATCGACCTGCTCCAAGTATTCGTCATTCACAACTATATTGCACACTGTTTTCGCACTCTCTCTTTCAAACACCATGACTTTAGACTTACTTACATTCATCATTAGCTCGCTCTTCATGCATATTTCATTGATCCTAGATACAAGGGACTGTAGATCTTCCATACTTTTAGCAATCAGCACCGCATCATCCGCATACAATAGGCAACATACTTTCAGATTACTCATTTTCGCGCCCAAGCCCACCTCTTTCAATTCTTGCATACAATTATCCATTTATAGATTGAATAACCACGGTGACATTACGCAGCCTTGCTTAACACCTTTTGTGATGTCAAACCACTCCGTAAAATCACAGTTTACCCTAACACATGCAACGCTTTCCTCGTACAGAGACGCGAGTGCCTGTATGAGATTCGTATTCACTCCATACTTGGACAATACTTTCCACAATTTTTTCCTATCAACTCGGTCGTACGCTTTTTGTAGATCTACAAAGGCACAGAAGAGTTTCTGTTTTTTTGCCAGAAACTTCTCTGTTAGCATACGCAACGAGAAAATCTGATCCATACACTCCCTTCCGCTCATAAATGCACCTTGAACATCCCATATTTTATCTTTTGTTTTCGTTTGCACCCTTTCAATCAATATCCTACCATACAGCTTTCCAACTGAACTTAGCAGGCTAATAGCCCTATGATTTCCACATTCCATACGTGACCCTTTACCTTTGTAAAGAGGCATGATCACAGCCGTTCTCCAATCTTATGGCGTGTAACCCTCCTCTAAACACTGGTTAAAAAGCTTGCATAACCATGTGAGAATTATACGGCTATCTCCTTTAAAGTATTCATCAGCAATATTGTCGAAACCAACAGGCTTACCATTCTTCATACATTTAATCGCTCTTTTTAATTCATCCATGGTGATTTTAGTATCATTCACGTCATCGTCATTCATACCTGATTCGCCACTGGGACCACTTTCAGTCGCATTCAGGAAAAAGAGAAACAATGGGTATTTCCCCGACAACGTCTCTTTGTAAATGATTCAATTCAGGTTTGAACCTTCGCTCAAAAAATAAAGATAAAATTTAATTTGATAAACGATTGTTATGTGGTTAAAAGTACCATAGTTGAAAAGTAAAAAAATAATCATTTTCAAATGTTTATATTTTCTATTTCATTTTTTGTTGTAGATATCTAGGTATTTCTTTGAATCTGTTGGAAGTTTGATTATATTAGAGAAGAAAGCTCATGCCCATGTAAGAGCTTCACTAATTTTAATTTACTACTGCAAAAAATCAGCTGTGGTCGTTTTAGCACTAGGCCGTAGAGCTTTTGTTCAAAACGTGACCCATGTTTGATGAAGTTGTCTTCATCAAAAGAATACAATTGGTAACTAACCACCGCTCCTAGTGAAAATCCAGATGAGATGGGGTTTACCCTCGCGTTTCTTCTTGACTCTTGAGGCACCACCAGTGGAGCTAATCGAGACATTGTTAGCAGATCGCAGTGCCAAGTAATATCAAATAATGAACAGCGAAATGTCAATATTGCCAGCATTTATATTCTGTTTCAGTGGCGGGCTGGCCAATAGGGCTTTCGCGTGTAATTGTAAAGCTGGTTTGTAACGGAAATATTATCGCATTGTACTTATAGCATTTTATTTATGAAAAATTTAGACATTTGCGATTTTACCAGAATCGTATCCCTGCAGGCCGTTATGCGATGGGGTACATATGTAAATGATTACACTATGTAAAAATCAATCTACCTAACAACGAATACAATTAGATTTCTTTGATATATGTACGTACGAATTAAAGATTCACATAAAAACAATAATCATTGTAATTCGTTCATAGGACGATAGTACTGCATTTAAAACAAGAAAAAATTTTACATGTAAAACAGTCATATAAATTCGTTATCCATTCAATAAAAATAAAACAGAAATCAGAAACACAGGACAAACTCTCAAACGGTTAGCTGTGTCTTTGTGAGAAATGCATACATTTTTTTATGTCTGAAAAACATATCTATTTTCGGCTCTCACGATCAATTCCATCGTGAACTAACGAGCTGTGAAACATTAAAAAAATGTAAGTAGTTAAAAAAAAAGTTATAAAAAGATCGTGCCTAACTCGCTATTGTCCGCCCCTGCATATTTGCCAAGGGACTTGATTCCTCCGTTGGCCTTGTGACAACTTCTGCCGCCGCGTCACTAGCGGATTACGGGGTACTGAATGCCTACAAAGCTGAGTTCCATATTCCAAATAGATAATAAAATCATGCTTACACTGTGTACCTGGTCACTCGCATTTGTAACCAACTTAACACTTCTTAGGTGTACTTAATATATCTCTCTACATAACACTAAAGTATCTAATGTAAACATTTAATGAATTTATTATGATGTTGGGTAAACTGTTGGTCGTTGGCGCTACTGCTGAGAGATTCCTAAATAAATTTCTTAGGCGTTTTACCATCCACGTGTAAAAAATTACGGTATTCCGTAATCAGAAATAAAACTTAATTAAAGGAAGGTAATTTAATTAACGGAATATAATTTAATAAAAGGAAGGTAATTAAATAAAAAATTTAAATTACATTTTTCTACACGTGGGTGTATAATTACTCTGGGGCATTTCACGAATTTTCTTTTATCAAATCTCAAATGAAACAGAAAAAGACACAAAATAAAATGGAATCTGTATTTATAAATAGGTGTCGAGGTTCATAAGCTTCCAGAAGTTATTTTAATTTTTTTTGTTGTTGTAACATAAACGCTCAAATTTTTTTTGAACCACTCAATTTAATGCTATAATATCGACCGGTTTCGGAAGTGCCTTTCTCATCGTGAATATATTAAAACTAAAGTACGATATAAATTATGAGAAACATACATGAATATTTAGGTGTTGGAGTAGGAGCCGCCCAAAGGGGAATGGGTAATCAGGGTTTTTTTCGGAAGAACAAAGCGATTCACTGGAAAAATATCTAAAAAAGGATTATACGATAAATTTACTCGGTTGTTATTATTTAGGGATTTTCTAATTTTCAGTGCTTCTAAATTATCTAATATTTTGCCTTTATTATTACGGTGAAGAATTTCAACTCCAGCTTTGTTTTGTTCGCATTTTGGTGTCATCTTTTGTCGGAGGTTGAAAATCATCGGTGTATATTTCACCCAGTCCGGATTTTGTCCGTAAAGTCCAATCATTTTCTTTTAATTGTAAAATAATATTTGAGAAAGGAAGTTTATTTCGTCACACAGATCACACTTTCATTCATGATGCATCGATACATCAATCGAAACCTTGCACCCCTCTCGCTCACTATCGCACCACTCGACAAGTTAGCCACGAACGCAGTCATACGTATACGAGTATATTGACAAATTTATTCCCGATTTTTCGACAAAATATTGTTTTCTGTTGCGTTTGAAAGATACTTATATTATAAAACTTATATAATATGAAACATACATTATATTGATCCCTTCGGCACCGGTGAACAGTCGGAAACAAGCGGAACGCTCGCCCAACATTTGCACACGGTTGACATTTGTCACTTGAGAACGGGTCGCTTCTACGACTCGCTCTTGTGTTCAACAGCTCGACTGTGAAATGATCTGCCGGCCTCTGTTTCCTCCCTCCTACAACATGGGTCTCTTCAAGACCCAGGTTCACTCCTATCCTCTAATAGACCCTCCAGAAAGTATACTATATTATTTACTCATATTATAAATGCTTGTATTAAATATGTCAAAATCATGAAAGAAATTTATCAATATATACTTATTATATTGTAATTATTTTTTAATCCAACACATAATGTACGAGTATAGCGAAGGAACACCTAAAATATGAACTCTATGTCTAGTATATTTACAAAGATATTGAAATAATTAGAAACATATCAACTCAGCTGACAGTACCGGCAAATTAAATTTTTTTTAAATACCGTCATTCGTTTATACAAAATATACAACATTTTTCGTTTTGTAAAATTGTGATAATTACATTGAAATCACTGCACCCTAGGTAGGTATAAGTACCGCACTCGTGCTTTCAGTCGTAGATGTGATTTTGATAGTCAAGTATGTTGACACTTATAAAAAATGTACCTAATATAGCTCACTGAAGTAGAAAAAAAATACGGAAACAAAAATGCGTATATTTAAGAATTTGCCTATATATTTCGGGCACCCTGTAGCCCGCTGGTGACGATCCAGGAAATCCTGGCGTAATCAGGTGAATCAGATATTGGATGAATGCCCCGATAGCTTATGACAAGGGTTCCCAACCGCTCCATCGCGATCGAACGGTAGATCGCTGGGCAAAATTTGATCAATCGAAAGTCATTTTTCAAAATTTGTAATTAGTATTTGTGTTTTAAATAACAACAATGGATTAAAAAAATAATATCCTGATCGTAATACAAATTTGTTTGTCAACGTTTTGAAAAACTAAAAAAAGCAACAGCACAAATTCTTATAAGTTTGTTGTTGAATCGAATTCCATGAAAATTAAGATAAAAAGTAGCTTCCAACCTCAGAAAGATTGGGAACCCTTGGCTTGTGGAACGAAAATAACTTCGCTCCTAGAAATGTGGGCATTGAATTGAATTTACGATCTAGTTCTAGAGTTAGGAATTATTTTGAGAATATGTGTCAACTTTGGCGATAATTTGATTTCCGGGATGGACAATTCAAAAATAATTTTCTGGTTTATTCTGTATTTAAAAAAAGGCATAGCCGGTCATGTGTTTAAAATTCTCGATTTTGTGTTTCGTAGAATTAAGAAAACCAAAAATATATAAGAAGTGGGTAACAAGTATCAAGTAGACATATAATTTGACCGGTCAATAGCTGAGTTGGCATCGCGTTTGGGTCTCACCCAGGCGTCGAGAGTTCAATTCCTCGGTTCAAGTCCTCCATTACGACACCAGCAACATCTTCCGCGTACTGTGTTGGCAGTAGGAGATTTTCAAATATTGTCAGGTTATTCGTAAACAGGGAATATATGTCTTTCTTTTAATATTTTTTTTTTTAAATAAATAATATCGTTTGTGCGTTAAAACATGTTCAGGGGCCTAAGTCTCTACCTTTTGCGTTAGCTAACGCAAGTTAAATAGGCCATAAACAAGACATTTTGACAGCTTGGTAATTCGTATCGCACTAACAAGTTGCGTTTACATTAAAATACAAATCCATAACGCCAATGCAAGAGATGATGATGCGTTTATGAAAACTGTCAAAATGTGTTGTTTATGGCCGATTTAGCTTGCGTTAGCTAACGCAAAAGATACAGACTTAGGCCCCAGCTATGAGGAACTAATCTCAATATATGAAATTGTATACTTGTTTACAATTTACTTTTATTATCTCGATCTTGCGTGCATTATTGAGTAACTTGGAAAGATTTTGTTTTTAGTATATAAATAAAAATTCTCATTTCCTCGCATTCGGCCAAAAATTGCAGGGTTAGTCGTATCACTCTTTAGCGATCAAAAAGAGACAAAAAAATGATTTACTTATAACATTCACCATGGATTGGAAAGGTGCTCAAATAAAATCTCATTTGGTCAAAGCAGCACGTTTCAATTGATGCTAATTTGGATCATTGTGCTTAATATAACTTGTAGAACTCCGTTTTAATTCAAAATTTAATAATAACTCTCATTATTTATTATATAATTGAAAATACACTTTGTATATACCACTTTATTTAAAATATATAAATATTTCTACATGTTTCGATAGCAATGCTATCATCTTCACGAATAAATGAATACTAAAAAATAATTTCAAGTATAGAAAAATGATAAAAAATTTAAAACAATAATTTAAGAATATACAAAATATGAGCATAAACAAAAATATTATTATTTTAAATTTTTTATCATTTTTCTATACTTGAAATTATTTTTTAGTATTCATTTATTCCTGAAGATGATAGCATTGCTATCGAAACATGTAGAAATATTTATATATTTTAAATAAAGTGGTATATACAAAATGTATTTTCAATTATATAATTAATAATGATGCCACAAAGTTATAAAGCATTTGAAGAAATTATATTATTATTTAGTTAAAAAAAACGGTTTACTTATACGAAAAAGTTCTGCTGGGTAATTATTATTATGTGTGACAGCAGTTTGATAATGCCTTTCGAAACAGCTGTTACGCAAGCTTATTTTATTGTTATTGCATTCAGCGGATATTCGAACAATGTCTGTAAAATTACTTATTAATATAACAGCAGCTTCAGAACCATGTTTTAAGGTACATCTTACAATCTTCATTTATTTGACTTTTGAAGTCAAAGCGCGATCGTTGTCACGGGGCCGTTCTCAAAAATTACGTGTATTATTCAGTTATATGAAATATTCAAGACCAAATTTCGGAATGAAAAGTTAATTTAGTCGGGACTTGAAAGCATTCTTTACAAAATATTCTGGGCAACAAATTAATCATGTAATGAGAGCAGTCATCAAAATCGAAAGATAATAACTCTTGGAAAATCAGATGTATAATCTGTTTATAAGACACGTCGTCTAATTTGTAGACTGATTCCCCTTCGCCACTTGACAGATTTAACGGAAGACGCCATTATACACTCGCTGCAGGAAAACGCGTTAGATCTCCGTGCCAAATAATTATTATCGTAGTACCTACCAAGTCAGTACATCGAGCAGTCGTGTACCGGATACCTGAATATCGTAAAGTCAAATGCAACTGGGTTACTCCGGTTAGTAATGCGTTATGCTAGCTTTACACAGTATTTATTTCCAATGTATCGGGACCCCTATGGAAAATTTTTGCTTTTCTAGATCATTATTTTTATGCGTACGATTTCGTGAAGAGGTGGCGAAAATTTAATTAATAAAATGATTTATATAATAAAATGCTGATATTTAATTTAATTTATTATATAAAGAATGTAGTTGCCCTTAACATAACAATAAATAATAATATAACAGTTATAACAATATTTTCAATATGTTCAAAAATAAAATTTCAATATTTCCATATAATACGCAAAACAATGGCCGCTGTTAAATATCGGGCGGCAAACTGGAAGAAAATTGGAATGAAAAATACAACAATTACTATTTTCTATACAGAATCCTCAGGGAAAGACGAACTGTATATTCTGTACGATCAAAAAAAGTATCGTGTAAAACGCGTATTAGTTTATAACGCATGTGTCCACAGTATGATTTTTTATTATTGTTTATTGAGTTATTTCATATTACATGGTTTGTACAAAAACTAATATTTGCAGTAGGCTCATGTTAAACAGATTCTTGCTTGTGTAGTGGTGTATCGTAGGACTTCTGCGTAGTAAAGGGGAACTAGTTCCAAACTATTTCGAACCAATTTAAACCACTATCGGTGTGCACCACTACACAGGCAAGAATCTCTTCAAAATTATTTCAATGTCCATATTATTTATCAATTTTATTTTAAAAAATTACAGTAATCGTAACATTTGCGTCAACTTAATAAAATTGGTAAAATAACACTAAATTATGAAATTTCTCAAAATATTGGCATTCACTTTGTGGCTTCATTATTAATAAATAAATTTAAAAAATTACTTTGTATTCACCACTTTGTTAATGTACGCAGATATCAAAATGTTTCGAAAGCGATGCCTTCTTTATCAGAAATATATGGAATACTAAAAAATTATAATGTCAAGTATAGACAAATTATAAACATCAACAATTGATTAAAGTATGTGAGTAATTATTAATCAAAAATTTTTTAAAAAATTATTATAAAACATTTAGTAACAAATTTATGTTGGAAATAAAAAAAAAATTAAAAAAATATTATTAATATTAATATAAAAATAAATTCAAGTTTGATTGATTTTTTTATTAAATTTAATTCACTATTAACGCTTTTTCTGATTTCTAAAATTTCAAATCTGTCTAATTGTAAGCCGGTTGTATTTTTGTACGTAAATTTTTTTAACCTTTAATTAAAAACATAGGGGGGAGGTAATTCCGCCAATTGATACTCAAATATTTCCTACGCGATTTAACAAAACCAATCAACAATTCCCAAGTGTTATTACACCGATTTACTTAATTTAAATTTATGTACATTTAACAGATATGATGAATATTAAAAAAAAAACTGATTAAGAAATATATTAAAGAAAATTGGCAAAAAAAAGTTAAACAAAATTCAATACAAAAAAGTTGAATGAGGCACCCACATAAATAATGCATTATTGGAACCAGTGCTGATGACAACTATGTTTAAATATAGATCATCGTCACATTATCGGCCTGTTATATAGTGG
Source organism: Halesus radiatus (assembly GCA_022606495.2). Classification (NCBI taxonomy): domain Eukaryota; kingdom Metazoa; phylum Arthropoda; class Insecta; order Trichoptera; family Limnephilidae; genus Halesus; species Halesus radiatus. Next base: position 25,844 of record JAHDVE020001402.1, read on the forward strand.
ACATTGACACGCCGATTGTATATGGTTTATTTTGTTTAATGCTTTTATGTAAATATTTCTTCTTGGTCTAAGGTCAGAAAGCAATTTCGAAACATTTAAGAAAAGTCTAAAAACATTTCTATTCAAAAGGGGCTACAAACTTTAACACGATGTAATGGTGATTTTAGTCACATTTATTATTAATATTTTCTTTTGGTTTCAAATTTAAAAAAAAAAAATGATGACTTTTGGACTAAAATAAACACTTAATTGTTGACTTTCTTTACTCATTATATTATATTACACACGCCCTATTTGGGCTTTTACGGGCTTTTTGTTTTAAACTTCAAATTACAAAAGTAACACGGGAACAAAACACATCACAGAAGGTACATGGATAGAATAGATAGCCTTCGTGAAATACAAGTAAATTTTAATGCCTTACAAACAAATTCAGCAATAACATCGTGTAAGTACAACCATCTAATTTGCATAAAGGCGAATATTCAAAATACATAGAACATTCACTAATACTTATGCTCTAGATTCATATCTTATTAATAATTGTTGAGGGTGTATGCAATAATAGGTTTTTTTTGTATTTGAATTCCGTGCAGTTGAACATATTTACTATGCCTGAAAAAGTATTACCTTCTGCGTGAAGTCTGGGAACAAGTGAATTTTTTAATGACTCGGTCGTGAAATTTTCTTGATGGTGTGTTAATGTGAATTGGGAATAAAATGCTTGGTGCATCAATTGATGCACGTATATTTTTTTGTAAATGCTAGACATTCGAAAGGTAACATCTGGCTCCAATACCCGAATACCACACCATGTCTAAAAACCCCAGAAATAATTTACATTCCACCATGATCATGTCGAAGGCGTGCTCTCCCACAAATAAATGTCCACTATCCGAGTTAAAAGTCAAAGGCCTTTGAAGTCCTTTGATATTCCAGATAGGATATTCCAATATGGATATTTCAAATTTTATATTGCACCGAAACGTTGTCAAAGGATAACCTATTTCAAAATGATTAAATTTGAACAGGAAAGGAAGCGTTTTGTTCGAAAAGCTTTGTGACCATGAATTTCACTTTGTACGGGCTTTCAATATTCGCGAAATATCGAGCAAAATGAAAATTATGAATAACTCGATTTTCCAGGTAAACGCTCAAAAAACTACTTCCGGCTAAAAAAGTCATTTCCGTTATGTGATGTGTACCTACTCTTACTATACATGGAAATTGCAACTGAGAACTTTTAAGAAAGATTATTGTTTTGGAAAGCAGCATTGAATGGGCTTCCATTTAATCTATATATTTCTGAATTAGTGGGTACATCTACACAAAAATCTTTTTTTTTACTTTTCCTGTTTCACTAGAGATATCTATATTGAGACAGGCTAATTTACAAATATTTGACACTAATTTTATTTATATATTTAATTATTATATTCTAATGCTATGAACTATTAAAACTTCTTTGTGGGAAAAATATGTCATTTAGATGATTTAATTTAAACACAATTGTTTTTTTGAAGTGATGTAGTCTTCGAAAACCTATTAAATAATTAATTTCATTAGTTAACCACATCCTTTTTGTATTTAATATCGGTGACATCATACTATATATTTAGCAATACAGAATTCAGAGAATTATTTTGAATTCTATTTTTGTATTTTTTTATTTAGCCTCGTTATTTCTTAACACGTGGCGTCGTGTGTCCATGGTACCCACATCAATACTTACCCCCTCATTATATTCACCGCTGGGCCTCGAGCGTCTCGGTACCTTCCTACATTCTGACTAAGATCATGCAGAAGGATAGACAGCTCGTAGACATAAGCACAAATTATATAATAAGTCTATTAACGAGTCATGTGAGGGTTAGTTTTGTTCACCACACCACTTTAAGGGTTAAACTTAAACATTTTTCTCTTTTCTTAACATGTATATTATCGAGGCTATATTTATTTATTTTAATTATTTACGCTTTATAAAAAAAAATAACACGTGATTATTATTTATAACATATATTTTTATGGCCGGATTTATTGCCTAGTGGCAATTTCTACCAACCAACCCTTGGTGGGTAAATTAATATGGTATAATAATAATAATTGCAATGTTCTCAACATAGTTTGACTTTTGGCACGTAATTTGTTAAGAACAGTTAAACAAATTTGTATAATAATACATAAAATTTTTGAAATAATATCTCGTTTGGGAAAGGGATAGGGGAGGGAAGGGAAGGGGAAGGAGCGAATTAAAGAGGATGGGAATTAACTATCATTATTCTGGTGGAAAGAAGAAAATAAATTCTTCACTTTAGAATTACACTTCACCTTTTAGGCTTCTGAGTCACATAATGTTATAATATTTTGACTTATCTGTTTTTAAATTAATATTTTAACTTATTATCTATATTTAAGTAAGAATTCTCTTTAAAATATTTTCCATTACATATGATCTAACATATGTCATTATTCCTGATATGGTACAGAATTTAGTTGAAGCTATTACGTTCTGAAATTCCGATGGGTTAGGGTCATCAATATTGTCACTCTCTGTTGTTTATATATAATTCACTCCGTTAATGTGTGTTCCACATCTTCAATTTCTTTACACATCAAGAAGAGAAGCCTGCAAGGTTTATTCTTAAACTATGCATAATATACATATAGAGGCATCAATGAGAGCTGAAAAAAAAAATTGTATCCACCTAAGGATTCTACTACCGGTGTCAGTACGACTGCGGTGTTTCCAATTAAGAGGCCTGCGATGCAGAAGGAAGTGAGAAAGGAAGACTGGTAATGGAAAATAACTAGGCAGGAAGTTTCTCGTTACTAAACAAAGTAAAAGTCAAGCAACATTTTTATTTTGTACGGAGTTCTCTCAAAGAGTATCTTCAACTTGGCATTAAAAAAATGTATTTTAATGTGAAATAAAATTTAATAAATTTAAAGAAAACATTACAAACTATTGTTTTTTTTTCACACAAACGCACGAAGGAAATTATACTATTTAATTTCATTCAATTATCAATCACTTCTGTTTTTTTTAATCACCGGCTTTGGTAAACCATAATAATGTAATAGTAGAAAGGTACCTACTTAATCGCTTATTAATACTGATTCAATCTCGAATGACTTGAAATAAAACGTTCTAATAATTCTATATTTAAAATATACAGTGGGTGGGCATCAACAGTGGTATTTTCTTTGCAATTATCGTATTTCGATTTTTTTTCGAATATGATAACGACAGTACAATTTAATGCTAGCATTCTTTAATTAAATGGTTATTGTTTAATAAATATAAAACAAACAAAATAAAAATAAATCATTTCACATATAGGTAGGTACTAGGTAGGTACCATAAAAAACTAAAATAATTATGTTAATATTTGATGGAACCGCCTTTTTGGTAATCACGGCTTCAATACCCCGTGGAATGATTGCAATTGATATTTTTTATTGTTTCTAGGTACTCGGAGTCACAGTGTCAAATCCTGATAACCTATAAGATAATTCTATAAGATCTTACTTGCCTGACTTGCAGACTAACAAAAATTTTATAGACTTAGAACTTCGAATAGAACGCATTCATCATATAATAAAAGATAACAACATATTAACTTTAACTTTATAAACATTCACATACCATCAAGACCAACCCGACAGACCGATTTTTTTTTATTCAGGACCAATCTTAGGACAAATTCTTCAATTCCCCGTATTTGTGCGCAATATAACGCACAATTTTACAATATCGACATTCTTCACAATACCCTTTCAAAATATCGAACCTCCACACTCAACGACCACAAATTGATGCACGCGTATAAAATGTATCGAGAGCATCTCCTCTCCCGATCCTATCTTCCTCTTCCTCTCCTCCCTTCCTTCTTATTCTGTCTTTTGTAATAAAACATATTTAACTAACCACTTTTAGCGTAAGAAACTTTGTTGACTTACTTTTTGTAAAACTTCCTTTTATATAAATCTGTATTAAAAGCTGTTTGTTTCTTACAAATAAATAAATTAAAGTCTTCTTATGTGAATTTAAACCATTTACTTAAAAAATATTGAAACAATTGTACAAAAATTGTGTGGTACTAATATGATGGCCACCCACTGTAGGTACACTATAGCCGGTGGTTGAACCACTAACTGTAGTTAACAAACAATTTTTTCTCACGTACGATATTCCCCAACTTTACGTGAAAACCTACATAAACAGTAATGCAGAAATGCTTTAAAAGTATTGTTTTATAATGTTTGAGTAATATTTTCAGGATCACCGAATGACGTTATAGAGTCCAAGCAAATGCCTACCTTACTGATGTGCGAAACATATGAAAAAGTCGAAAAATTCTAATGATTTGAAAAACAAATTAACTTCGAGGTTACACAAATGACGAATAATAGTTGTCATTATTGTTTAGTATCGGTACTATGTATCCCGATGGGGAAAGCTTGGCTTTCGAAACATGTTGGTATTTATATATTAAAAACAATGCTGTAAATAAAGTCATTCTTATTAATTTATTAATAATAGATTTATTATTCAGGAGTTTAATCTTTAGCACAATAATGCAATTTATTTTGATACGAGTGATAACTTCTTACCGTATTAATATTTCAAAGATTGTACGTTTTATATTTGTAATTTTTGATTCATACTGCCTTTGTTGATTTTTAACGATTATGATTTTAAATAAATGCATAAATAGTATATTGATAGAAAACATTTTCATGAAATTGGTAAGACTAATCAGACTTCTTCGTGTCTTTGTCGTGGGTGAATAAAGGGTGACAGAAAACTGATTTAGAAGACTCGCATTAACAATGCAATAATGAAACATCTAGTAAAAAGATGGCAAAAAATACACCTAAGACGCGAACTCTTTATGACCCATTATGTGTACTAGAAAGTAGAAAAAAGACGAGTTTTATTTAGAAATGATATTATGACCTTATATATAAACGATGTGTGCCCAATCTCTTGGGAACAACGCGTACATTGATATACAACGCGCTAGAAGAGCCATTAGTTAAGAAAGCATTTGAAGCAAAATGTGACTACTTACCTTTAGTTTGTAGTTACAACGTAACTATGGATGTATTCATAAAACGTAAATCATTGCTTCGCCAATTTTGATTTGTATTGTGACAATAATTACCATTGTATCCTTGCAAAACTGACGACTATTGAATATTGGTTCGGTGTTCAAACTAACTAGAACCATATAAAATATGCAATCTACAGAACACTTCATTATGTTTTTTTTTTTTTTTAAGAAATTGCATATCTATTTTCAAAGATAAGTGTCTTTAAGCCTAAGGAAAAGGATAAGGAATCTTCCTTAAAAAGAACGGGAATAGGCCACCGGGTATACTTTATACAGGACGTCAGTATCCAACTTTGTTCAATTTGCGTGCGTTTATTGCCTCAACCCGCCCACGTGTGCTGGCTGTTTTAAAATACTTCCATAAAAAACACAATCGTCTTTAAATATACCTTAATTTTGTTTTTCACCTTGAATTCGTTGTACGTCTTTCGGCTCCCCATCGTATAAAGTTAAATAACATTATTACTTTTTTACTCGCTATGCGTGGGTTTTATTTTTAAATAATGCTGGATTCTTTATTGTCCAGCTGCACATTTAAATTCATTCAGATTCACGTCGTTTCTGATTTTCGCAAAGTGAACTACCATCACTTCATTTCTCGTTTATACGATGTGACTCCATCTATATTGGAAATATAATGAGGTAAGTAAAAATAACTGCACCGTGTTTAAATCTTAGCGTAGATATTTAATCAATGAAACACACATTCTTTCCTGCATGGAAAAATCACCAAATAGAAGATTCTCCAATCTTAAGTAAGTATAAAAATAAGCGACATACTTAGGAGTGATAATTATACAAAACATGGAAAGGAATCCTGGAAAAACAAGCGAACAACTATTACTGTATAATTTTTTTAAAGGAAAAGACAAATATTATGTATTTCGACAAATATTTCCCGGTTGCCAATATTTGAAAAATTCCTACTATCATCAATATAAGCGGAAAATAAAGCTTGCGCAATGATGGAGGACTTAGGCTAGCAAATAAATTTAACCGCGGCGTCTGGGTGGGAACCGGATGCATTTGTCAACCTGTCAGCTAGTTCTCAACCCTTCGCTTACCCCTTTCCCCACAATCCCTTTCTCTATTTCCTTCCACCTTACAGATCTGATCGACACTACTGTACTGTCGTGGTAAGTAAAACCACGGTAATTACCAAAATTAGCATAAATGAGTTGAATATGGAAGATATGAACTATCGAATTTCTTATGTTTTACATAAGATATAAATATTATAAATATAACACGTTTTTTGTCCTAAGAAAAAGATAATACTGCTCATGATGTTATCGCAAGTTCATCCCTGTCGGTAGGTAAAAAATCGGTTTCTGTTTCTGTAAGTAAAAATACAGTTCCTACGTTGAAATTACATTTACATTTACGAATTGTCTTGAAATACGTTCTCCCGTCGCACTGTCTTTTTCCTTCCGCCTTACAGATGTCATCCATACTGACAGCAGCGGCCAATGTATTGTGCTTTTTGTGGAGAGGTTGAGAACATTTCACTTGGGCATTGCTGGGTTTAAATGTAGCGTTGTTATTTTTGATCGAAAAGTTATCAGTAAAATTAATAAATAAATAAAATCCTACTGCTAATGGGCCCCGAAATCTTCCATCTGGATACTGGACTCTTTGGTATAAATAAAAAAGTTTTAATTGGAGTTCCATTATTTTCTATATTTTTTTTTGTTTGTTATCTGTATCGACCTTTTATGATTTTTTTTTACTTGTCTCTGATTTTGTCGCATTTGACCACAACACGTAGGTAACGGTAATCTATAATAAAGGTGACTAAGCTTTATCATAATATGCAATAACCGACTTATCACTAACTCTTGGTTCTCGATGAACGAGCGAATAATGTATGTCTTAAATGTGTACGTATATAAAGTTGTTCTGGTTAATATGGGTCCATTATAGCAGAAAATAGTTTCTCTGTGACCTCGAACTCAAGGACGACCTGCAAAATATTTATTTTCTTCACTACATATAATCTATTAAAATTAATGTAGATTAGTTATATTTTTAGCTGGCGACTTCACTCCTACACTATTGTGGTTGAAGCTACAAATCCGTGTTGTTTTTTGCCTTCCACTAATAGCCTTCTAACCATATTTGTTGATAAATTCGAATGTAGCAGTTACCTTTTGCTGGCAGCTATCAGCACAATACGTTCGTTTACTACGAGGGCTTAATTTTAAATGCAAATTCTATCAAATTAGTAAAGTTCAAGGCACTTTGTTGTTTCGTTGAAAGTCCACTAAACACTTTTTTTTTTTGTTTTTCCTCGAATATATTACGAACTAGCTGTTGTGTACCCGGCGTTGCTCGGGGTTATGTTTGGTTTGAAGTAAAGTTTTGATGGATGAAATTTTACGGTGGATGTAAAACTCTATTAAGGCCTTATTATATAAGCGAATTTTGTTTTCTCAATATTTTGTTAGCATAATCATTTTAAAATAAAATGCATATATCGAAAAAATTTTGAAGCCATATTGATAAATATTCCTTTTTTTATGTAGTTAACAAATAGTATAAAAAATATGACAATATAGGCGTCACTTTTTGCCGTTTCTGCAAATGTTCCTCTGAAAATAACGACCGGAAAAACTTCTTTTTTTTTAATGTTTTGTTTTTATATTTTCATTTACATAGCGAATATGATAATTTAAAAAAAAAATAAACCGGGAAATAATTTTCTAAATTACCTCCAAAATTATGATTTTTTTTTTCATGGCATATACTTCATAATATAAAACAAAATTACATAAAATACTTCTCATCCGTACTAGATCTTTACTAAACCTTTAATTAAAAAATTTAAAAAAAAAAACACATCATTCAGTTTGGATGGGTACTTGGCCTCAGATCCTAAATTAAGTTATGTATCAAGCAGGCAGCGCAGCCGTTCCTCTTAAATCGGTTTTGTTGTGGTCTCTGATCAACATTTATAAAAAAGTTGACATTTGGAGCAATTTCCAATGAATACTTGAAGCTACAAAGATTGTGTGTTTTGTTGAAACATCACTTAAAGTTTGAGTATCGGTTAGAATTTTGAAGTTGCTCAGCCTGCTTGTGTAAGTTTCCAACGAAGTAAAGTTATAGAAACTTTGGCTCTTCAATAGGTAGGGGTTTAAGCGATCCTTTGAGGTGCTACACTTGTCTCCATACTTTGAATGCGGACATAAAACCAGTCTCCCTCTCGCTCCAAAAGTAATCCTTTGAAACGCTGTAGTGACTCTGAAGATACGGCACGATGCAACTTTTCCTCTCGTACAATACTTTTCCGGTATTTCCGCCTTCCACTTCAACGCATTGCAGTCATTGCATTCCACTATCAGTTCACCTATTGTAACTATTGTCATACCTGGCACAATTCAATGCACGGTGATTTAGCGCATTTTCAAAATATTCTCACCTCTCCTATATACCAATTTTGAACCGAATCGGTGCAAAACTCTATAAATTCAAGATAGTCGCTTTGAAACCAAATCAGCGGTGAACTATAAAAAATTCAAGATGGCCGCTGAAATTGTGTATCTTGGTAAAAGATTCGAATTCAGCCCCCTCCTAATCTTCCCCATACCGATTTTAAAACAAATCGGTGGAAAACTCTAAAATGAATATACAATACACCTGAAACATACGAGTACATACATGCACACCTACATCCAAAAATATATACAAAAATGTGCAAGACTTCAGAATTTTTAAATGTATGTAATTATAACATATTAATTACAACCTACCCAAAGCTTACTTCATTTCTTTCAGGAATGACAAAACCGAACAGAAAACTTCAACATTAATTATTTGTAACCGAACGGTGTCAGTTTTTCGTGAACTCGGTTGTACAAGATTTGTCCATCAGTGACTTGCAATGCCTTTTTTTTTAAACCGTCGAAGTTTATCAAAATTATTTACAAAAGAAAAAAATTGAATCAACTTTTTAAAATAACCTGCAGCGTAAGAAAGATGGTTTCAGTTCATTCGCTACGAAACGTGAATATTGAGTTGGGTTTAAGGAAAAAAAAAAACAATTTTTATAATAAAAAAAGCGAGTCTTGAAAAGTCGCTGAATTCCACACTGCTTCCATGTATCATGTGTAGAACGTGTGCCGGTATGCCGGCTATATAGAAGTATAACTAACTACCTACTAAGTAAACTTAGAGACTTGAAGCCATGGAAGGAAGAAGATATTGAAGCCTGTATGCCAAATATAGAGACATGAAGCCTACGACTCTAGTTGTAAGGGACGGCAATCAATAAACCGTAGTGTTTTATTATTTACAAGAATTCCTGGAAAAACGTCGGAGCCAGTGGTGAGTGGAGGCGGTAGACGTGTCACCCTTTTGATCAAAATGAATAAAAACTGAGCGTAAATATAATGTATTATGATTACAAATCGCTTCTGTGTTCACTCGTAGAACTTCGAACGGCAATCAGCGACATAGAAAACACTTATGGAATCTAATGTTAAAATACTTTAAAAACGATTAAGTTAACATAATCCATATAACCACTTGACTTGAGACAAGTGGTGACTAACAACTGAAAACAGAAAATTCGCGTGAAAATAAATACATAATGATGATAATGCAAACGTATAAATATGGATAAATTTTTTAATAAATTTAACAAATTTATGCGTTTATATTTTAATTATTTCAAGCCACAGAGTAAATGCTTTTTACGAATATCAAATAATAACGAGTTGAGGTTGAGCCGTTTCCTAGAGATGGCCGGAACTTGTACAGGGGTTGTAGTGTTATGTGCCTACCTATATTAACCTTAAATCTACCTACCTACTATTCGAATGCTAGTATTGTTTATCTTAAACTGACAAAGACAATAATACGTTACCCAAAATCATTATTGCGGCTTTTAAAATAAGTGTGATCAAAGTTCCTAAATTGCATCATTATCAACAACATGAGATCCTTCTAACACTAACTATGTCTGTCTCGACACAGGAATTTCCCCGTGAGACAAACTTTGTAACTATGTTTTATCAAGATTAATAAAAAAAAATAAAAACTGAAATAAAGTGATAATATCTATTGTAAATATTATATTTCCTCTGTTATAGCTGAAAATCTCTGTTTATTGTAACTTCCCATTACGTGATAATTATTTGTAAAGATGTAAATTATCTATTGTTCTGAATTCTGACCCTTTTGAACTCTTCTGTTGTATTTCATTCAAAGTTTTGCTTTAAATATCTTCAATATCCTAAACTCATTTCTCTTATCTAGTCCAGGGTATATACATATCGCTAGCTAATTCCATCACACGTCTAGGGTATACGTACAAGCAAATCATTTTTAAGAGCGCACGTATTTGAGCACACCGATAGTGGTACAAACTGGTTCGAAGTAGGTCAGAACACCCGCCCGCAGTCCCCTCTCAACCCGAAGTAGTCCTACGACACAGTTCACAACTACACAAGCAAGAATCTTCTTAAAATTATTTTCCTGTATCCCATCCTCTCACATCGAGTCTAGGATAACCTAGTTTCATTTCTTATATTGTTGAAAAGCAAATGTAAAACGCAAAGTACCCCACTACGCAATCCGCAAACCCGAGCTAACAACAGTGATACAGGTACTGAATATAATATTACAACCAGGAATATTCAGTGATATCAGCTAACGGTCCCGGAACGAAAATCGTAATTCTGTTGTCGAGACCCTTGGGGGAATAATATGCATATATTTCCTCCAAGTAAACACCGGATACGTAACCGTAAGAAATTATTAGGTTGGGGTGTTTCAACCTCCGTCACATTTGATGGGCGATCAAATCGACAATCAGCGGCATTTTGAATGTTTAACATTCGAATGGTCCTCGTGAACTGACGATTCTCGGCCTATTTCAGCTGTTGATAAAATTATGATCAGCCGTCAAGTACAACCATTATGGTCGATTGATGATCACTTTTTGATCAAAAGCTGAAAAGAGCCAAATTGCGATCAACAGTAAACCATAACGACTGTGGTTGAAGACTAAAAATCTGCGTTTAACTACTCTGATCGTCGGTAAGATCGTCAATAGGCTCGTCCAGACCTAGAATATGAGTACCGTGAGCAGCCTCACCCGCATGCCACCCACGAAGGTGCAGCCCGCTGCATGAAACGAGACAAATACGAAAAATTATTTGTAAAACTAAAACGAATAAATCATAATCACAAATCATTTCATACTTTCTTTTCCCCTTTTGAATATATACAATCTTTTGCTTTAATTGATCCTTCGGCCTTGGAAGGATGCTCACAGCCAAACCACTGTACTCCGATCGGACAGATTTGGCCGACAAGTAAGTTTCAGTCGTAGAGTTATACAATTAGAGGTGCTATTGCGAATATAATATCTCGTCGAAGCGGGTTCCACTATGAGCACGCTACAGCGGTGCGCAATTTCCGTTGTTTGCCGGTCTGTCGCCGAGCGAACGCAGCATGGTAGGCGTTGGGGGATCTTTGAAGAACTCGCGATTCCTGCATCCGGTGCCAAGAACCTTAACAACTCCGCTACGGAGGTCGTCAAAAGGTCGAATATGCATATAATATTTTAAAAAGAGTGTAATATGAATGTATTTTTACCCAATTAACTTTGTACCCGAGATTGGTGACATAATATTATATTCGTAACAACAGTAACTTTAAACTATGTATTTATTTATTTATTCTGGGTTTTTACAGATGATCACACTTACGGGAGAATAATGCAGTTTTAAAAAACTCACAAATTACATAAAATTACAAATAACCAGACAAAAGTTAAACAAAACATAAAAAATGTATGTCTTTTTATAGGAGGTACATACCATATCCATAGTATCTTAGTACTGTGTAATTGGGGGATTTTTCACAAAAATAGCGCATTACAAGTCATTCAATATCATTATTTTTATTATTATCCTGTAGCAATTTTCCAATTAGAACGATGCGTGCACATAAAGGCGTCCAGAGTGAGAGACATGCCTCGACTAGCTTCTTTCATGTTTGCCCGAAATAACGGTCCAAGACGTATACGCTGTTTGGCTGTGCGGCCGTGTGTCATGCTGGAACTCTAGACTAGCCTAATCAAATGTGACGAAGATTGAAACATCCCAAACAGGGTATTTGAGGTGATTTTTCACAAAAACGGCGCTATGCAAATCATTCAAACATTATTATTATTATTTGTTTTCTATTGCGACGCTTTTGGGTGACAAAGGCCATCCATTTGCAATATATTCCAAATTCAACGATCGATGGTGACTCGAAGGTGACTGTTTAAAATTTCATCAGTTTAGTTCTCATTTACAGCCATTAGTGATCGCCTCAGGCGCCCATTACAGGGACAAATAGTATTATATGTAGGACAAGTCAAACGAATCAATCATTTTAAGTGGACTGACCTTCCGTGGAAGGGTTATTTTTCCGTTTGTTAATGTTTGTTCACGACCGATTTCCCATCCACCTATAAAAGTAGTCAGATCTTTGTAGGTTTTGTGCAAGTAACATTTTCATTATCTTCTCAATTTTATTACTTCTATTATGTCTCTTTCTTTACTGTGCGTAACCTACAGAATACAAAACCACCCTAACACCTCTACTCAGAGCCAGCGGTTATATGGCAGTTGGAAACTTTTGTGTGCGGAGGGAAATATGCCAAGAGAAGTTAAGGGAGATATCAAGGCTGTGGGTAGTTTAAAGTTAGCGAGCAGTGAGAGCTACATATATTATATGTCGGTGGCGGTTGGGAATAATCTGATAAGTGCAAAACGATATTTCAAATATGATAAAATCTTTTGTCATGTTTTAACCAAACTAACCGTTATGATTGGTCGCATATCATCACAAGATCATGGTGTTAAGCGCCTTTTCAAATTAAATACAAATACCAAATTAAATTCATCACTAACCGTAATTTTTACACTAGAAAATAACCAAAAATGCATTAATCGAGTATTTCCCAAACACCACAAATATGTTTAGTATTTACTGGATAAAATGACATAATATTTTTCAACTCATTGGAATAACTTATTGTAGTTTATAAACCTAATTGTAATATTTAATCATTGAGGATTATAAGCTACGATAGGTATCATAATGATTGACATGTCGCTAACTCAAGAAATTCAACGAATGACTTTTCTTATTTCTATATAGGTAATTAGTTAAATACGTAAGGTTTCGAAAGACAATAATCCATAAACTGTACTCTTTTAAATTCTATATGAAATACGTCCTGTAATTTTAGGTAGCGCCTCGCGGATGTTCGCAAAGGGAAGGGTACATGGATTCGTTACTTTGATGCACCACAGAGTAGCCGATACGAGTCAGCGCTTCCGGAAATCCGAGAACACTCTCGTATCTCATCCAGACTGTCGCACCGTCGTACAGTGCGCTCCCACATCACAGATGTAGAGTTTCCCTCGAGTCACCGTAATACTAGTGCTTAATGTAGATACATATTTATTCCAATTTTATGTTTTGTATTATTATTGAATGTTGTTTCTTTCTTTTTTACATTAATCGTGTTTCTTTTTTATGTGGCAGAAATTGCACACGCCGCTCAGTTCTGCTGAAATAAACAATACTCTTTTTAGATATTACATAAGCATAATACATAGGTATATGTGAAACATTTGGATAACTTTTTGAAAGACCACCATTCTGAAGTGAAACGTTGCTTGAAATGACTTTTAGCCGTGTTTGGTGACCATATCTGAATAGCCAGGTATTTCCCCACCTTCCTCTTCATCTTCTCCTTCCCCTACACAATACCTTCAGCCCCACAACATTCCCCAATTGGGGGTGCCACAGTCTCACTGGTTCCAGACGGTTGGGAGCAGTTGGGACTCTTATTCATATTAAAAAAAAAAAAAAATTGTCTGGAATTTGTATTTCAATCCAATAATTATTATTAGCTTACATGCGTATCTCCATAATGCGCTATGGACCTTTGGAACGTTTATTAAAACTGTCAAAAAAATCTGAGATCTGACACTGTTATTTTTTATTATTTTTACAGTGATCATAAAGTAAAACGATTTCGATGAAAGACTGTTGAAATCTGGCGAAGTCGGGTGGTAAGTAACAAGATATGTGTGTAAATTACATGATTGTTAATGTACTTGATTAAAAATATGTTCTTCCTGATTACAATCATTATGAACTTGCGTCACAGATGAGGTAAGTTCTACGAACAAATTTAACAGCCTTAATGACGTAATCGTTGCTGATTGCATGCAAGTACGTGGGTACCTTTGTTTGGACTGTGCGGTTCTTGAGGTTAGTAGATGTCGGTGTATTTGCTTATTTATGGCTTTGTTCAAAACTGACGTAAAACGTTTAATGCTTTTCAGAAATAATGAGAATGATTTTTTCACTTGAGCATCTCGTACGAATTATGTTAAGTTTACTTCAGGTTTAATCTAGAATCTTCTGCTGTGAGCCTTCTAGAGTCATGTTTTGGACATAGGCCTCCATCAATTTTATCCAATTTTGCGAATTCTTGTCCACTCTTATCATATAGCTACTTTAAACTAAATGTCTATAGGTATTAACTTCAGATGTGTCGAATAATATTCCAACTAATGATGTGGGAGGTAATACTAGAGCTCCCTATTGTGATAAAGGGTAAAGAAGAAAAAGTAAGCGTTACATCCATTTTTTTTTTTAATAATTATTTATTCATGTCTATTTATTTTTATAATATAAGCAATTATTATAAAGAATGATGTGTATGTACTGTAAATTATTAATACGTAATAGCGTATCGTAAACGCCCCACTAGGAGAACATGTGCTGAAATGTTCACGTATTTATGATATAGTATTATTGTGAAATAACAATAAAAACATGTTTAAGAATAATAAAAATAAAATAGAAAAATTTTTAAAAAGGAGATACAAGCAAATTAATTATATATATTTAATGTAAATATTTGATTTTGTGTAATTAAGTTATGGAAAAAATCTGTTCCTTTTGATTTTATCCAGATCGAGATATGAAGTTTTATTAAATGTGTTGGTGTATTCTCTCTTGTTTGTTTTCAAGATGCAGGCATGTAATTATACACTTTAATTGCAAAGTATTTACATGTGGTTATCCGTAAATACAAATAATGTTTCATTACGTCGTTTTCTATAATAAGATGCATTAACATCATGATGAGGAAAATATGTGTTAGTCGATGATAGAAAGAAGTCCTTGTTTAAAAATAAAATAGAGTGTACAAACATAATTCTAGTACGTATTGTTATTATATGTGAGTGGTTTTATAGGGAAATGGTTTTCCATTAGTAGATTTTATTAAGTTGATGGTACTTGATAGGTTGGAAAAAATGTAGAAGGCTTTTCAGGTCCTAGATAGATTTGTATTATTGTCAAAGGGCGTGTCAAAATGAATAATGTTGCTTCTAACCATATTACTTGAAATGAACAATAGAAGTATGACGAACTGACGAATGACCAAATATAAGAGTTAGTAAAAAAAAGTTATATTTTATAAAATATTTCCATCGAATTAAACAAAAGGTTAAGGTTTTTTTGTTTGGTTTTATTGTATAATATTAATTATATACAATGGGAACTTATACCCGCTAAGCCACTGCAAGTAGCTTGTCAGCGGGAGTTTATTTCAACAATATTATATAATACAACAATAAATAACAATCATCATACAAATGTAGGGCAAAATTAGGATATAGAGGCGCATGCATGTTGTGATCAATGTACATGAAAAAAATAATGGAAACAGCATTACAGTTTTGTTATCGAAATACTAGAGTCCAATTTTATAACAGCGATTTAAATAATATTATAAAAATATCAATATCATAAAAAATATCTAAATTATAAAAGTACCAATATTATAAAAACAATATTACAAAAATACCAAAGTATCGGCAAGTATTAAATAAATTGAAAATAATCAAAAATTACATAAATAAAACAGCAGTACAGGCTGGTGGTTACAGTGAGGATAGACTTAATATAATAGTAACACCTAATATTTTTTTTAGATTGGTATTTAATTGTAGATATTTATTAATTTGGAAATATAAAATGCCATTACAAGGATTTCACAGCTACTCAGATCGTCTTTAAAATGTATTCTTCTCATTCAAATTCACAAAGAAACAACGCAAAACATCATAAGTCATTTTTTCACATTTTTTTAAAATTAATTATTTTAGTCTGAATTTAATTTTGTTTTTTTTTCTTTTATTTATATATTTATCCTAATATCTAATGCATGGTTATTTGAGTTACATATTTCGATACATGAAATTTAAGTAATACAAAAAATATCGCCTCTTCGTGTATTTATCTTCCTTTCCAAAATTTAAATAATAAAAAAATATTTAAACATTAAATTTTCTTTGAATATGATGTAGAATCTTTTTCTGTACCACTTATTTCTTTAAACTGTCTGGTTATCGTAAAAAATATGCACTTGGACCATTGTGCTTTTTTTAAATTACAATTCTTGGTGATACCGTTTAAAACGTTTTAAACGATTGCAGCGTCCTCTTTTTTGTCTACTATTAAATGTTAGACTGTAGGTCATTACTTAGTACTCTATATGTTCGACTGTAGCACGTGATCCTCAAGTTTAGCGAAGTATAATGTTTTAATAGTGTCATCACGTTATTATACTGCATTTTATTTATAGGTATGCATAAAATTATAAAAAAGAAGAATATCAAGAACAATAACTATTCCATAAATGTTATCTCAATATAAGCCTATTAGTACTAATAAAATATTTAATCTTACCCAAAGGCCAAATCTAGATTATTTTTAAATCATTTTCATTTACTTAGTGGTTTTACTACTTGGCTATGCCTGGAATTTTGAATGTTGCCATGAAGACGATACTATCTGAAAATGGTAGCTTACTGATAGAGAAACTGCAGTCCAAGTTTTGTGTTGCTATATGTCTCCGTTCGAAGAGTAAAACAAGATTTTCTACTGGTTTAGATTGTGGTTAAAATAACATCAAGTGCATAATATAATAAAAGCAGCTATATAGTGCTGGAAAATTGTGCTGCTTGTAACCTTATTGGGTAACAGGCGATGCAGCTAGCATCATAGTCATACCGCTGACAGATCCATTGCAACTTCTCTCTCTCTCTCACTAACAACCCACCTAGTAGAAAGAGACGTTACAACTGAGCTCTTAGCGGTAGCACCATGGCATCTAGTGGCGAGCGAGCGGGCTGGAGGTCACGCCGATTATTATGGTGCATTATTTTATTAACGAACTTCCTACGAAGGCAGCCATGCAACGTAACTACTTTGCGAATAATTCTACGTTAATTAGCGTTGCTCGGTGGGCGTCGCGTCGATTAGCTCACTTTGAATATTATCTCGTGATAAATTAGTTATAAAATCTGATATCAAAGCATTTACGATCCAATACACATTGTAAATATATTATGTATCTTAACATTTTCACAGGTGAGGGGGGAAAATCGGTTTAGACGACAGAAACAGGTGTAACGTGGAATTTTGAAGAACTGTATTGCATTTGGTTATCATTCTCAGTGTGTATTTAGGAGAACATACTGTCGTGATAAAAGTGTCATGAAGTCTGCTATTGAAACCTTTACAATCAATGCATGTACATATATATTATAGCATTTGGTTCCTTAGAATAGGCAATCTGCCTAACTTGTACACATTTTAATTATTTTCAGTTGTTTAAATTCTCAATTGTCATTACTTATTATACAATATTATGTACTTTCTATGATGTTATATGCTATATAAACGTATCTACGTAATGTAATAAAAAATAGTTAAAAAAACATGTACCGTTTTCACGGTTGAGAAGAAAATGCGGATATAGAGGTTAAAATGAGGAATCTTTTACAGGTTCATCGGTGATCATTCTTAATGTGTATTTCATTTGAAAACAGAGTTTACTGGAAAGAGTTTGGCTTTTTTTTATTAGAAAACGGAAAATTAATTTTCCTTACTACAATGATTACCTAAATGAATAAATTACAATTTTATACATTACATTTGAATTATTTGATTCATTTAATTTTAGTTGGGCAAAATTATTTTTAAATATAAATAGATTTTTTTTTAAATTTCATCTTGAAGGCAAAAGCACATCAAAAATACATTTGGTTTGAAGAAATGAAACCAATATACGTTATATATATATAACGTAATATTGTATATTATAACGTATATACGTTTATTAAAATTTTACGAAAGTAATTCTAAGCAGACGATTACGAATGATACTCTTTTGTGATGATTTTGACAAGGTACAGTGGATGGAAGAAGATTATGTGACGCAAATAAATTGATGAAATGTATAAAGAAGATATGGTACTTTTTCTTCAAAATCAATGAATATTAATGTCGTATAATACAAACACATTAAGTGTTTCCCAAAATATTGGGTTTTTAATATATTTTGCTTCTTGCACTTGCAAATTCTCCACGACAAAACTTTGCTCCGGTTTTTTTAAAACCACGTTAATTGCGAAATTGAAGTGGTAAAATCGCCCCGAAATTGATATTCACGATAAACGTATCTTACTGTTTATATTGTAATATCACTATAGATGAGCTATTTTCATTTCATTTCCGGTAACCCGGGCGTTTACTGAAATTTAATTTTAATACATGTAATAATAATAATAATTTTACGAGTTGGATGGTGCCTTTTTTGTGAAAAATCGCCTCAAGAAGAGCGTTGTACATATATTTGTTGCAAGGGTTTATCTTATCATGTGCATACAGATACAGAAACATATGTACCTGGCAGATCACTTCAGATTAACATGTTATATTATTATAAAGTTTTAGCTTAGGAAGATACGATTTTGCACGCACAGGAGACAATATTAGAAAACATTACACATTGCACGAAATTGCATTAACTATTTTATTCCTATTTATTATTGATTGTACATATGTACCCTTCCCACCTCACTAGACGATGTCTGTTTTGCAATGAGACATATAAATGTGAATAAATGTAATTTTACTATTAATAAGATAGATAATGGACAATCGGAAAAATGACTAGTACGCCGATGTATGAAGCGAGGAGTTGGTGGGTAGGTACTATCAAATTTAACCTTCACCGGTCCTACTAGCAAATGACATGATATTTAGCCAGGTACAAATTTTCCTATCATGCCAGATTCATATATCCCACTAAACCAAAAGGCTGACTAACTAACTAGACAGAGAGGATAGACCGCTACACAACTCTCTATCTGCACACACTCCTTACTCCATTCACATTCATATATCGTCTCATATATTATATACTATTCTGTTGTTCTGACTCTTGAGATGACCCGACTCAAGTAATTGATTAACTTGATTGTACATTGTCTTCCTCCGGCATCCCCGACTTCTTCTACCGTTAACTTCCGCGTCATATATTGTCCTTACATTCCACTCTACATGCCCAAACCATATAAGCGTACCTTTCTTAATTTTAACCGTTACACTTACATCATCCTTGAATTCTTGGATTTCCGCATTATTAACACGAGCATTCAAAGTTTTATCACACATACGCCTAGAAATTATTATTTATACTATTTTTACGATGTTAATACGATACTCTATTTGAAATATGATTCAGATGGGTCTTGTTTCAACTGTTACAACAATAACTGTTCAAAAATCTCACGAAGATATCAATTCACTCGCAAACACAGACTTGCTGGAGGCTACAAGTGGAGAGAGACTTCTTTAACATAAAAATTCGCATTCCTAGAAACAGTAACAAACCAAAAGTCGATTTTCAAGTTAAAGATATAGTAGATCTTCTAATCTCGCTATGCTCCTTAAGAAAAATTATGTGAAACTTCATAATTGTTCTTAAAACTACTTTTTTATACGTTCTTTTCAAAAGGGGGTGCCAATTCAGATTTCCATTTGGTTTTGAAGTACCGAAATAACGTTATTTACTTAATGCTCTCACCGCTGCAATTAATTCAATCATTTAAAAATTAGGTAGGTTACCAATTAATCAAAATAAAGAAAATTGTCACTTATACGGTAGATGTAGACGTGGTATGGCCAAGAATTTCAGTTTCATCTAATTCATAGATCAAAATCATAATGTTTAAAAGCGCAAAAATTTTCGAGATTTTTTTCTTTGAAACGAAATGCCAAAATCGAATGTGTACAACAAATAGGACAAATTGGATAGTTTAGTTGTACCATAGTATGAAAAATTTTTTTTTCACTTTATTGATATATATGCTTACACATTAATTTATATACATACAACATAATAAAATAAAATGTCCACATTTTATTTCCAAGCTTATACATTGCGTGTTGTATTAATAATTATACTATTGGATTAGGTGCATACTCGTACTACTTTAGTAAAACCATAAAATGTCACGAAAATATTAGATTGCCATTTTGGCATAATCGAGAAAATATTAGGATAATGTTGGATTACTACTTAGAGAAAATCATAAAAAGTCAGGAAAATGTTGGGTATCTAAATTACCATAAAAAGTCAGGAAAATGTTGGGAATCTAGATTACCATAAAAAGTCATGAAAATGTTGGGTATCTAGATTACCATAAAAAGTCAGGAAAATGTTGGGTATCTAGATTACCATAAAAAGTCAGGAAAATGTTGGGTATCTAAATTACCATAAAAAGTCAGGAAAATGTTGGGAATCTAGATTACAATAAAAAGTCAGGAAAATGTTGGGTATCTAGGTTACCATAAAAAGTCAGGAAAATGTTGGATATCTAGATTACCATAAAAAGTCATGAAAATGTTGGGTATCTGGATTACCAAAACAAGTCAGCCACATATTACTTATACGCATTGAATATTACAATGTTGTATTAGGTAACTTTAAGTAGGGGTAACCTACGTGTTGGGTACTAGCATGACAAAGTTTTCCAAACAAAGGAGTCGTTAGCACCCAGGGTAAGCAGTAGGTACGCCGGTCCTTGCATCCCCCGCTGCGCTGTGCATTGTGCCTGCATTGAAAACGAGAGCTCCCGTGTTTCCCCGCAGCACACAAAGCCAAGAGACGTAATTACGTCGTTACTCGTTACTCCATGGGGAGGCCATTCCGTCGGGTAATCACCGCTAAACTGCGGCGGCCGCCAACTAAAGTGGTGTTTTTCTCCACGCTGGAAAATTTATCCTTTATCAGTATAATCACAGGAAGGCATATTACCTTATAGAACCTAACCTAACCTAACATTATGTCATGTTTTTTAAAAGGTTCTAAGTTCTAGATACCACAAATAAATTAAGTTTATATAAAACAAACCAATAAAATTTTGTATGTTTCGTCATGAAAGATATTTTCGGCGTGGCTTTGGTGTCCACCGTTCACTTCACGATATCGATTAAATTTCTTTAGATATGTATGAATAGTCAGGTACCAATCTAATTTCCAACCTTCTTCCCCCTTCTCACTCCACTACCGATTAATTCCGTCTCATAACGTTCTTTAATTCAGTTCGCAGCCTCACTGGGTCCGGGCAGAACGAGAAAATGCAGATAGGTATGTAATTATTAAATAATAATAATAATGATGTTTTTTATTTCAGCAGAACAAAGCGATGAGTGCAATACTCTATCTGCCATATAAAAAGAATACATTTTAAAAATAAGAAAAATTACATGCTGTGGAAATATAATATAAAAAATAAATAAAAATTAAATTAAATGAAAATAACATATTTAGCACTTATGCTACAGTGGCCTGAGGGAAATTCTCCATCTACGATGTAGGGGCGTGCCCTGCCACTGGGCGACGGCCTGGACAAGAATGTTTTCCGATCTCCGGTAGCGCTGACTCGTCCCGGCTATTCTGTGGCGCATCAAAGCAGCGAACCCATGCACCCTTCCCTCTGCGAACATCTGCGACGCGCTGCATCTCCATGGGAGGCCGAACAGCGCCCTGTAAGCATGGTTATATTGCACTCGGAGTGTGTCCATGACGCCTTGTGTATATTTTGTCCTTGTTAAAACATTACTCAAATTTCGGTTTTCTCCTGTGTTGTTGTTATTTGGTGTTTTAAAAGTTAGATGACAATTTTTTTAGGCCATTTTACGACTTTTTTAGAAACACAGTGAAGTAATAATGATTCATTACATTTTCTAATTTCGACTAGGTCAAGGAAATAAATTTCAAACTGGTAAGTATATTCTTCAAACATTCATCTGATGACTAAGACTAATCAGTGCTATTTTTCATATCTACGTGTATGTATCAATCACATAGTATATTATGTATCCTGATGAGGAAAGATTTGCATCTGAAACATGTAGATATTTCTATATTAAAAATAGTGGTGTAAACAAAGTTCTTCTTATTAATTATATTAATATATTATCTTTGAAAAGCGATTTTACCAATTTAAAAAAAAAATTGCTTAATAAATAGCGAACCCTTCCTCGATCCTTGCTCCTTTTTACCTTCATCGTCGTCTTGATCTTTGTAGTACTATATCTTTTATGACAGTCCAAAACAAGGACTGGCTCCTTGAAACAGCAAAAGGCAACTATATACTATAGCAGAAGACAGCAGCGATGATAGAAGTTGAGGGAGAAAAATCATTAAAAAAAATTTAAAAAAGACATCTTGATATTAAAATACGTGGTACTAAGTAAGCCAGTGGTTTGTTTTACCTTTGGTTGAGGATATATGTTACCTAACTAACCATCACGCCGTTTAGGTAGAAATAATGGACAGCCAAACAACTTCACATTCATATGTCGTTGCATACATACCTTTCTCCTAGATATTAGATATTATATTGTTTTGTATCAAGATTTTTCGAATTTTACGTGACAGGAGTTTTCTTGTTAATTACCCGAAGGAAATTGCAAAATTATCGCATAAACCGACGGATATTGGCGTTTGGTCTTTAACGAGGTTATCTTTCAATTTTATTCCTTGAAATACTAATATTTGCAATGAAGCTTATACACGAAAACGATACACGAAAATATTCACTAAAATGTTTAGTTAGTATTTTGGGCATTGTGAAGGTCTTTGTCTATGTGAGTATTTTTGCTAATGCACCTTTTAGTAGATTTTTTAAAATACGGTTTAAGATAATGTTTGATACGAATTCAGTAGTAGCAG
Source organism: Halesus radiatus (assembly GCA_022606495.2). Lineage (NCBI taxonomy): Eukaryota > Metazoa > Arthropoda > Insecta > Trichoptera > Limnephilidae > Halesus > Halesus radiatus. Next base: position 49,082 of record JAHDVE020001402.1, read on the forward strand.
GTAATGTAGAAAAATTTAAGTATATTTTCTTTAGGTTTAATAGTCTACCATCATCAGCTACACCAATAAAACGTTTGTATCTTGTTTCATTTACGACGTCCCTTACTACACACAATAACAAATTATATGCATATCGCAGTATATTTTTACAAGCAATGTGTTATAATAGAAATAATTTATTTTTATTTATTACTATTAACTTGGCTCACATCATGTGTGTGCTTATAATTTACAAAAATAAATAACAGACATCATATATATAACATTTGGCAAACATATTTTAAAATTTAAGGATATTGAACTACAAACTTAACATTTCTTAAAATTAAAAATATTTCGGATACCAATACTTCTTTCCTGAATTTTATTATATAATTGGACGGCCTGGTAGACTGGAAATCTCCGTGTGTTTGATTTTTTCGTTGACGGCAAACTAATTTGTTTTACATTTCTCATCCCATGTTCGTGTAAATATGGGATTGTGATGTGGTCCCTGTCCAAAATAATGCCGTCTATATAGAGTGTGAAAATCTGTACATATCAAAAAAATACCGAATCAAATTTATTTTACTATAAAATGCTAATAATAGTGATAATTTTTCACAAAAATAATTTTATTTAAATTTGAAAAAATTTACAAAAATATATAAGTTGGCCTCTTTAAGTGCCTCCAATTAAAAAATCAACAACCTTTGCGAATTAGTCACTGAAAGGTCATATGTTTCCCTTTGTGAAAGAGAAATGCACGCCCATGCCACGGAGATGCATTTACACGGTAACTATCTCCAAAATATGTATTTAGAACAGAATTCGAGCATTCTCGTTTCCATACTTGTTTCCACAAATTTAAACATACGAAAATACCACATACTCGTCCATTATACCCACTCATAATAAAACATGACCTGTCTCAAATAAGGTAATATATACACAGGAAATTTCAAATCTAACATTCGAGTTCTTCTCTTAATTTAGAGCGGTTAACCTTATACTCGCAGACAGCAGCTTTCCAAAAACAGTAGTCACCTAAGATCGATTGAACGATTTTGGTATTTGCGAGAGGTTTACCTCTTGTAAGTGATCGTCGAGCAGTGGCGTGCATCGTTAGAGGATCAAATGTACGCCATGTGTAGTTCAGGCATGAATTTTGCATTTTAAAAATAGCTATTTTATTATCACCTTCCGGTGATCATTGTGGTCAAGTGAATAAATGAGCATTCCTTGAATATGGATTCGCATTATGTTTTCAAGAGTTATTAAAGTTATTACGGAATAATTAAGTTGAAATGAATATGGCGTTTTAAATAGAAATTTATTGCTTTTTTTTCACTATTATCTTAAAATTCCTTTTCATTGTTCGTTTTTCTTTCACAGTTTTACAGCCAACACGGACTGCACGCCACTGCCGTCGAGGAATCAGTAAGACTGCATTACGTCTCATCATACAACTAGTGTGACATGATTCAAAACTTGGAGATTAGATTTGAATTTTTTTAAGGAATTGAATGTGTTTCTACTTAGTTACTATATTTACCGAGTTCCAACAATATTTTTCGACGTGTTTCTATTTTGGACGGTTCTTTTTTCATTTTTTAAAATGAATTTAATTTTTATAAGATCAATTGGTAATTATGTGATTGACATGCCGAGTATGGCTATAGTAATCTAGAAAATACAGGTTTCAGAAGAAGCCTTTCAAATTTCATGACGCCAGGGTTCACCAATGTTTGTTGCTTAGACACACTTATTTTTTGTTTCAGTGAAAGATTATTCATTTTATAAGCACCTTAATGATATATATTTTTTTACAATTATAAAATACATATATGATTAAAAAATTAATAAGCAAAAAATGCACAATTCAAAAGGGCATCTTGGGGCTTTGTTTGGTGAATAATAAGACACTTACATCAGTCACGTTGAAGATGCATTTAACATTGCGATGAAATTGCTCGGCTTTATTTAAAGTACCGCCAAGGACGTTGCCAATTCGCTCTAAATAATAATTACTTCGCTGTTCCTTAGAGTGGAGCCAATTAGAATACGCTCCGACCTAATGTTGCGGTAGAGAGGTAAAGGGGCTTAAGTCAAAACTACCGATTTTGTAAACAATCAAAGAGAATTTTATTTTACAAACTCTCCTCATATTAAACTCGAACGATTTGGACAATCCCATATACTAGTAGCTACCTACCGTTTATCTGTACTGTAAGCGACTCTGAAGATGACTGAAATGAAATGTTTTTTGGAGAGTTCGTATAATAACTCATTTCTAGAATCAACCGACTTAAGCCCCTTTTCCTTCCTACCCTAAAATGTATCATACATATTGAACCGCAGACCAATTGACATCAAACTGCTTTTATGGATATTATATTATATTTTTTAAATATTTTTTTATGTCTTTTTGGTGGGATCGATATAAATTTGTAATTTTAGCTGAGAAAGAAAATTTTAAACAATAAAATCATATTTTTTTAAATAAAATGCATATCTCAAAGCTCTACAACTCGTGGTGGAAATGACGTTTTTAACTGAAGTAATTCCGTTGAAATTCCAAAGTAAAAAATTAAGAAATTTTGAGCAAATATTTGCTTAGTGATTACGATTTGAATATTTATGTTAATAATTCTCTCCTAATTAATTCGAAATATTCATTCTCAATAGGTAAATAATTATTATTTAAGAATATTTTGTCAGTAGATCAAAGCGTTTCGTTTGAATTACGTCCACAGCTGTTCTGCTTTCGGATTAAAGAGCAGAGGCGTTGATATTTGAAATGCCATGTTTTTTAACATCACACAAAAACTTAGAATCTAGCACACAAAAGTAGTTTGACTTACTTTTTTCGACTGGGCGATTATAATACTAACCAGTTACCAGCACCGTGGCGTGTACTATGTGAACAAGGCTAAGAATTATTGTGCTGACATTAAGTGCTTTTACTTTGCATTGTTAGAGAGTTAGGTACCTACGAATATTTAAATGTTTTTTTTTTACTTTTCTTATACATTATTGACTTGCATATATGTATGTATCATTATAGAAAGCATTCCAATTTCATCAATACAAAGCTTCATTTAAATTTATAATGTGTAATTATTTCGTAATAAGGAACTCCATTATATATTTTTTTTCTTTTTTTTTATCAGTAACGAGTGTAATGACGTTCAAACTTAAAAACCAGCATATTTCGTTTTTTTTTCTAAAGTAAGTTTTCATAGTTATATTTTCAAAGTTTCAATTTTTCCGCCAAAGTGCTCCAAATCTATGGCCGGTCGGTTTTGATCAGTTTTGAGGTTAGATTATAAAATGTCAAAACAAGGATGAGCTTTACCGTACATAATTGTATACTCTATTCATGGTAAACCATAACTAAATATAAGAAATAAATGTATGTACGTTTTTAGAAACTTTAACAAAAAGAAGAATAATAGTATTGAGCATTAACATTATAATAATATGCGTAGTGATAATTGGTTTGGCCATGAATACTTTAATTTCTTTCATGAATAATAGTTGTTCTAATTAAACAACAATTATAGAGCTTAAAGTCGCCCAAATTAAGTTAAAATGTTGCCAAAACTAAAAAAATGCATATTTACAATAAAAAACAAAACCGAATAATTTTTTTTTTCATACTAATCTAAAATCAGAATGCTCATGTGACGTCAAATGTTCCAAATGCAATGGTACCAACATAACACGGTTTATGAGCTGATTTTTTATTTTAAATAACGGTTTATAATTTCTACGTATAATTTTATATATTCGGAATCAGCGTTTGCTGATCTACATGAATATGTATTTTTAAAGTCATTATATTTTTCACTGGAGTTCCTTATTAGATATCTGGAGAGGGGGGCGAGAGCAGTTGTCTATAAAAACTGGTTCCATGATAATTTAACACACGTGTGAACTACTTTTTAAAAGTGATATAAGTCATTTAGAGCATGAAAAAAAACTAGCCTAAAAGCCTAATCTAACCTAACCTAGTTAACAATTATTTTTTATTTTTTAATATAATGTTTTTTTATTGTTAACTTAACTTCTAGGTTGGATTAGATTTTAGGGGTAGTATTTTTTCATACTATTGATGACTTTACATCACAGTGTGTCGATTCAAACGTGTGTTGATTCTTTGGTCACCATAAAAACTACAGTAAAGATATTGCACTAGAAAAAACTTTGGCTGACACGCAGTGCTCCGGGGAATGAACAATGTGTACAATGTGTATCATAGAAACGTGTGTAGTAATACATTGAAAAAAAGTTAACTATGAGTTCACATCCATTGTTTGTGATGACACTTTTGATAGATTATTGTTTTAATTACTTAGTTTACTATGTTTATACTTGTATGTTAATGCCACAACAAAATGCAAATATATATGAAGAATAACTAACTAACTAATCATCACGCTGTTTCTCCGCAAGGGTAGGCAGAGAGGACGGACCGCCAAACAACTTGATCTTGGCATACACTTCTTGGTTCATTCACAATCATACATCGTCTCATACATTCTCTTCTATTATTCCGACTTCTGACATGGCCCGACTCAAGTATTTGATTCACTTGATCGTTGCGTGTCTTCCTCGGGCGTCCCCGGCTTATTATTCCATTCACAATCGCGTCATACATTCTTCTTACACTCCTTTCTTCGTTCATTCGTTCCACATGCCCAAACTATCTAAGCGTCCCTTTCTTAATCTTACTCATTACGCTTACATCAGCCTTGCATCCTTGAAGAATAAAAATGTGCGTATATGTGTACTTATATGAAAAAGGATAAATTAAAAACAAAACAACTTCTTTGCATCATGTTCTAATGCAAACATGTTATTACGCCAACGAATAATTAACTTATTCACATACCGAGCACGTTCTGAAGCTCACTTTATAATTTAATATGTGTGGGAAGGAATGAGGAATGGGAAAAATTAAATGACCTCTTGGATTACGCTACAAAAGTCCCAACTGCTCCCAACCGTCTGGAGCCAGTGAGACTATGGCATCCCCAATTGGGGGAATGTTGTGAGGCTGAAGGTAATGGGGAGGGGAAGAGAAATGTGAGGAAATATTTGGCTATTCAGTCACCAAACAGCACAAATTAATCAAATAAAATGTACTTGCGCACGCCGGGATTTGAACCCGCGACCTTCGGATTCGTAGTCGAGAGCCTTACCCCTCGACCATGGAGGCCGTATTTAGTAATATTTTGCGTCATCAAAGTAGTACTTTATAATGGAAATATTTACATTGTTTTCTACTCTGCGATCGATACAATAATAAAAATAGATAAGTACACATATTAATACTATTACCTTTTTGATGTTGCATAATTACGTTAAGTTCTGGCACGTTGATATTTAAAAATCTTTTTTCATATATTGTGTGCGATGTGAAACGAGCCAGAAATAAATATTTTCAAATAAATACGATATATCATTTTCTATAAATAGTCCTTACACTTGTGCAAATACAATCCTTCCATATAAATATGTCCTTTCATGCTAAAAACTTGAACATTATTTTATTTTAAAATGATTACATTATATTAGATTTAATAATACAGAAATATCTTCCAAGCTAATTACAAAAAGTATAGATTTTTTAAACAAAAACTACCCAACTCAATAGAAAAAGTTTTCTCGTGTTTGAGGTAGGGAGCAACGCCATTTAGCGACAGTAATGGTGAGGTAGGTATAGAATACAATATGGAGATACAATTTGAATAAATCATTAACTAATATAGTATAATAATATTGTCGAATACATGATAGTAACTATACCTACAAAATAGAAAAATAAAGATAGAAATAAGATTAAGAATATAAACATTGTAGAAATTAACTCAATTTTAAATATAGTTAATGCATGAGACTTGGTTCTAGAATAATTGTGGTTTGCAATAATAGATCTTACAACATTCGTACAACTACAAATAAATGATAATAATAATCCAATAACAAGCGCATTCAAAATAACATTATATTTACATATAAATTCGAGTAACATTTCTAGAGAACATGTTTTTATTTTTTATTATGGAGTTGATGAGCTTATTCCAACAAGTTGATGTTATATTTGTATATCCAATATATTCATTGCACGCCACTGCAAATGAAAATGGAAATACAACACTGGTGTAAATGAATCGTTTCAGAACTCACCGAAAGGCAGTCTGGGTTCCTACTGCCCTGTGAATAATTCTGATCATGCATCAATAGAATTCGGAGCTCCCAAAATAGTTGTATCAACGCCCTGAACGGATAATCCCAAGAAGTGTGATCTACCACATACCGATTTGAAAGACAATTGATGTCGCCGATTACATTCCTTCGATACAAGCCGATTACATACTTTTTACAAGTCCTTTCTACTCCTATGCCCTAGACAGAAATTGAAATCAAGGAAAAATTAACTTCAGGCACACGGACACACCCACGTCACCAACAATTCACTTCCATTATCTTCGTTTATCTCTTCAGTGCGTCTACGTAACGTACAAATAGGGCCTGAAAGGTAATTACAGGCCGGTGCAGGCATCCGAGTAAATAATCGACGAATGCCCGCTTCACAATTTCCGGGCGGAACTAATGGTCCTCGGGCTACCGACTGGTTCCGAGATGTTGATGGTTAATCTTGATTTTTCCCCAAAATACGCATTAACCAAAATATGAGAAGGAAATGATTCATTTTAATTTTTGGCAACAGTCGAAATTGACTATGATGAGGGTGGTATAACCCCAGATTTACACGGTGGAAATAAATGTGGCAAAAAATCGATGTTTTCTCAGCCTTAATTTGATTATAATATGATCATCTTTGATCATTTAGATACTATATTCCGTAACTTTGTTCACTGTGGAAAACATTGATTTTCTGAAAATATTACAATAGCATTTTTTCCCCTGGAACCATTTTCGTCCCAGAAACCCATTAAAACAGTCATATCAATAAATGTTATTTTTGATGTCTTTATTAAATTAGGGGTTAACCACTTTTTTGATGGATGTCTTTCGAAAATTATTATAAAAGATTTTAAAAACATCAGCTGTGTGGTTTTTTCACCATTTCAACAACAATATTTATGATGCCATCGTTTTGTAACCAAAAGGTGTAGGTAATAGATCTTACAACATTCGTACAATTACAAATAAATGATAATAATAATCCAATAACAAGCGCATTCAAAATAACATTATATTTACATATAAATTCGAGTAACATTTCTAGAGAACATGTTTTTATTTTTTATTATGGAGTTGATGAGCTTATTCCAACAATTTGATGTTATATTTGTATATCCAATATATTCATTGCACGCCACTGCAAATTAAAATGGAAATACAACACTGGTGTAAATGAATCTGTACGGGACAAGATCTGTAAACTCTTGCCGCACGTTTTTAGAAGAAGAAGATCAGGCTGGCCACTTCGACGCTTCAGAGCAGGGTAGGAAGGAAGGGAAGATGCCTTGAAAAAGGCAAACGATTTCTTGCAAGGAGGTGGTGAGGGCGAAGAGAAAGTCACGGTCGGTTTTCAGGCCGGGTGAAGATGCAGGCGAAGTAGGTAGAAGGCGTGTTGAATCCGTGAGAATACTCTGCATTTTAGAAATGTACTCGTCGTTCAAGTACTTCGGTGCGATACCGTGCGGCGAATCGGGCAGTTTGAACTCGTGAATATTTCGCGAGCTGCCGTAGACTCTGTCAACCTTGGATCGACTTGATCAAAAAATTAGGATGTCAATCACGACCTTCTGCTTGAATTGAGCCTATTGCAATCTTCACCTATTTTTTATTAAAGCAACCAAAATTATTACAAGTATGTCATGGGGGTCAAAGTAGGACAGGTAATACTTTGCCGTCAGATTACAAAAAAATGCATTGTACAAACATAAAATAAGTAAGTTTACTCGATTACGCGGGCGCTAATGAACAGATCAGAAAAGATCGTTTATTTAGATCAGTCACCGCGGCCGCAGGAATCGCTTACAAAGACAGACAATTTTGGTAGAACAATAATTTTGAAAGGTTTTTTGTGGATCAGAGGGGCTCGACCAATGAGAGCCCGCTCTGTTTTCGGGACCGTCGCCGGGAGCGACCGTAGAGGTGGCGGGGGTCGGAGAAATGTCCCGTTAGCACCCAGTAGCGTCTCGGGACGAAAACGAGGTTCAGGGGCGTAGGAAAAAGAAAACGACAACGTGCACTCTTATCATCACTTCTTCTAAAACCCCGGAACTACGCTTGTCGAAAGCCAATATGTACTGAAATGGGGCGGTTGCACAAATCCTCTTTTTGTGCAAACATAACAAGATAGGGATGCGTATCTAGTCGCTTCTATCAGGTTAAAATTAAAGTCGGGCGTTGCACAATTAATTATTTGTGCAGACAAACAAACAAGACAGAGACGCGTATCTAGTCGCTTCTCTCTCTCTCTCTCGTTTGTGGTCAGGTCGTCTGTTATGAGCCTGACCAGTACTACATGCCAGCTCGATCGAGAACGTATCGAGTCGTCTCTCGTTCGAAACTGCACGAACTCAGTAGTTGATTTCGTATCTAGTCGTACCACCTACTGAGTTATGTACTGGTTGATGTTATGCAACGAAGGGTATTACAAACTTTGATAGTCACGTCTGGTATATTCTCCCCTCGGTGCAGTAACGTCTGTGCCTAGCTGTGAAGACGTGTACTCCGGCGGTGACCTCGCCGGCCAGTCCCTCTGGGCCGTCGGAGGGCGGTCCTCATCGGCACCCTTGGGCTGGCGTGGGTCGGTGCGGGCGTCAAAGCTGGTACTGGTGGTGCAGCGGATGCGGGTGTCGCAGCGGATGCGGGTGTCGCAGCGGATGCGGGTGTTGCAGCGGATGCGGGTGTTGCAGCGGATGCGGGTGTTGCAGCGGATGCGGGTGATGCGGGTGTGAAGCTGGTGCGAGCGTCGGTGCCGGGAGTATGACCGCGACTTTGACCGCTGGGCGCACGTAGATGCCGGTGGCTGTTTGTATGCGGACAATTCTCACTTGTCCGTCAGCGGCGGGCTTAGCTTCGATTACCCGTCCGCGTGGCCAGCTGTTTCGGGGTAGAGCGGGGTCCATGATGACCACCAAGTCGTGCTCTTTGATGGGGTCGGCCCGGTGGTGCCATTTCTGCCGGGCGGCCATGGTGGGGAGGTATTCACGAAGCCACCGCCTCCAGAACATGTCTGACAGCTGTTGGCTTATGCGCCACTGGCGGCGGAGGCATACCTCCTCCTCCTTTTGTCATATAGTGACAGGTGAGGGCGTTTTCCCGCTGACCCCATTAGAAAGTGGTTGGGGGTCAAGGGCTCCTCGTCTCTCGGATCAACCGAGACGTGGGTCAGGGGTCGGTTGTTGACCACGAACTCGGCTTCTGCAAGCGCCGTAAGAAGTGTCTCCTCTCTCGGGGCTCTTTCTTTCAGTGTAGCTACTAGGGCTCGCTTCACTGAACGTACTAGCCTTTCCCAGGCTCCCCCCATATGGGGACTCAGAGGTGGGGAAAAGCGCCACTCGATACCCTGTATGGCTAGGGTGTCCTGCATCCTTGCGTCTTGGCTGAGCGACTCCACGGCATCTCGGATTTCATTGTTCGCTCCATGAAAGTTGGTACCGTTGTCGGAGTACATCACTGCTGGTTGTCCTCGGCGGGCCGCCATCCGTTGCAGGGCCATGATGGCCGAGTCAGCACTCAGCGACGCAGCCAGTTCTAGGTGTATGGCGCGAGTGGAGAGGCATGTAAATATGGCCCCGTAGCGCTTTTCTCGGCGCCTGCCAATCGTGACCTCCATAGGGCCGAAGTAGTCCAGTCCGCAGTGTGTGAACGGGCGGACATGGTGCGTTAGGCGAGCTTCGGGGAGCGCTCCCATAATAGGTGGGACGGGCTTGCTCTTCCGCATTCGGCACGTTGGGCAATCGTGGGCGATCTTCCTGCTAGTGGTACGTAGCCGCAGTATGAAGAAGCTGCCCCGTACCTCTGCGATGGTCTTCTCGGTGCTCGGGTGGTCCGCCTTCTGGTGGTAGTGTCGGATCAGCAGCCGAGTATAAGGGTCATCGCCATCTAGGATGATCGGAGTCTTGGCTACGCTCGTGGCTCCGGTTACTGCTTGCAAACGGGAGCGCATCCGCATGACTCCGTCTGGGCCGAGGAAAGGCGTCAGGCTGTTTAGGCGGCTAGCGGCGGGCAGCGCCTGGCCGTGCTGTATGTTGTGAAGATCGGGGGTGAAGGCATTCTCTTGGGACCTGATCACCCATCTGCGTTCAGCCTCCTTAAGCTCCTCGGCTCGTAGCGGGCCTTCGGTAGGTCGGCCCGACCCCATCCGGCAACGCCTTATGAAGCGCAGTATCCATGCTGTGGCGCGGATGAGGCGGTACCATGAGGAGAACCTCTCGATAGCGGGCAGGGCCTCCCCGGCCGTGGATATGAGGCCGACATATTGGGGCCTAGTCTCCAGGATCGAGTCATCGGGCTTCGTGGTGAGGGCGCGCTCTTCGGGCCAGTCCTCGTCGGGTTTCGTGATGAAAGCAGGTCCGCAGAACCATTCTCCTTGCAGGGACAGGTCGGGTAGTGCCAAGTCTCGGGTGCCGATGTCAGCGGGGTTTGTTTGGTTGGAACCCACCTCCAGTCAGCTATGTTGGTGAGTTCGTCGATCTCGCCCAACCGATTCGCCACAAAGGCGGAGTATGCCCGTGGGTCGGTGCGTAGCCAACACAGCACTGTGGTCGAGTCGGTCCAGAAGACGGTTCTGCATATTCGTGCCTGACTTTCAGATTTAATAGTCTTGGCCAGTCTAGCCGCCATGAGCGCGGCCTGCAGCTCGAGGCGGGGAATTGATAGCGGTTTGAGTGGCGCCACCTTGCACTTGCTTGCGATGAAGGTGGCTCGCGGCGCGCCTTGCACTTCCTCAACGAAGTAGGCGACGGCGCAGCAGGCTTGCTCGGACGCGTCACTGAAGAGGTGCAGTGTAACGTTGCTCAGCTTGTGTCGGAGTGACCGTCTCGGGATGGACACGCTGCTTTCCCTCAGCAGACTCATCCAGTCCCTCCATCGCTCGGCATGCTCAGGGGCGATGGGGTCGTCCCAGCTGATGCTCGAGCGCCACACGGCTTGCAGTAAAATCTTCGACCGAATAGTGAGGCAGGCGACGAAACCCACCGGGTCAAAGATTTTCATGATGATGGATAGGAGCTGCCTCTTCGTAGGCCGTGTGGCTTCTTGGGGGCTGACCGCGTCGAGAAAGGTGTAAAGAAATCGGTCAGTCGACGGGTCCCAGACCAGTCCCAGTACGCGCTCCGTCCCCGTGGTTCCGCTGTTGATCTGCACTGCGGCGGTTGCTCGTTCACCGGGGAGAATCCGTGCTATAGCGGCCGGGCTGTTGGAGGCCCAGTTGGTCAGGTTGAACCCTCCCTTTGCAAGGAGGGCCTTCACGCTCTGGACCAGTGCGGCAGCCTCGTGTACGTTATCCACGGCGTCCAAATAGTCGTCCATATAGAATTTGGAACGAACGGCTGCTGCGGCGGCGGGGTGCTCGGTTTCGTAGTGCCCGGCCACTCTGTCTCACACGTACTGGGCACTGCTGGGGGAACATGTCGCCCCGAACATCATAGATGTCAACTGGTACGTCTCTGGGTCCCGTGTGCCAGGCGACCTCCAGAGGTACAGCTGGGAGGGTTGGTCCTCTCTCCTGATGTGGATGCGCAGAAACATCTCTTGTATATCTGCAGCGATGGCCACATTTCCCTCTCGGAAGCGAAGGAGGTTCCCCAGGAGTGAGGACAGCAAGTCAGGGCCGGTCATCAGCTGGTCATTCAGAGACGTCCCTCGGCATCGGCTGGCGGCATCGAAGACGATTCTGATTTTCCCCGGCTTGTTGGGATTTGTCACCGCGAAGTGCGGAAGGTACCACTTTCGCGGGGCAGGTAATGATGCCTCGTGGGTTGAAAGCTTCCTGGCGTAGCCTTTGGCGACAAGTTGTGACATCTTGTCGGCGTACGCGGCTGCCAGGGTGGGGTCCGCCGCCAGCTTCTTGTCGAGAGATTGTAGCCGCTTCAGTGCGCACTGCCGGTTGTCCGGTAGCACGGTTGTCGGGTCTTTCCACAGGAGTCCGGTTTCCCACCTCCCGGTAGCGAGGGGGCGGGTGGTCTCTCCCATCATCGCTAGTGCTCTTGCGTCTTGTGCGTTGACCCGAGCTGCTGATGTAACGCCGAGGGAGTCGATGGCGAAGTTTGTCCTCACCAACTCCCTCAAGCGAGCGTCCGCGGCGGTCTCTGCTTGCAGGGCCAGAGTAGTGGCTGGGCCGTCAGCGCCAGGGTTTGTTCCCCCGTGAGCGATCCACCCTAAAGCGGTCCGCGACACTATGCGCGAAGTGTTGTCCTCACGGACCTCTCTCGATACAATCAGGTGGGCGTTGTCCTGCCCGATCAAGAGCTTCGGGGTGATGCGTCGTCCTGGCACTTGCTGCTCCGGCAGGTTCAGCTCGGCTATGGTGCTCGCGGTGATGGAGAAGGTCGTGTTCAACCCGGCGCCTCTGATGGTCAGCTTCACGCGTCGGGAGCGGGCGTCGGAGGTGCACATGCCCTTTGCTCCGTGAAGCCGTACGGCACGGACCGGACCGCTTGCACCGGTCAACATCGCGATCTCGGCGTCGACAAGGGTCACGGTAGAGCCCTCATCTAACAGCGCGAACACTGACACTTCACTCCCTGCGGGCCCGCGAAGCACAACCGGCACAATTTTCAGCAGTACGCTATCGTCTGTATTTCGGCGTCATAAGTTCACTTCGCCCACGACCGGCTCCGTTTTTCGCACTTCATGGAGCAACCGATGGTGGGGATGCCGGCACTCCCCCACCCCGCACCACACTTTCACTTTACACTCCCTCGAGTGGTGTCGACCGAGGCACTTTCGGCACAGGTTGCTTGCGCGCACGGTCTCCCAGCGGAGGGCGACAGATTTCCCGGCGAATACCGCACAATCCCGAATGGCGTGGAACTTGTTGCACTGCGCACAATTGTCACTTCGCACTGTCGCCCTTTTCCCGGCTGAAGACCGGTGGGCAGTGTCGGTCGCGGCACGCTTCCTGGGTCCGGGCGTAGCCGCGCTCGTCGGGGGCGCGGCCGCCGCGTTCACTAACACTTGTTCGCGGCGCCCTCGATTCGGTCGAACCGGGTCGAGCATGCCGCTAATCGGGATCACTTTCGCGAGGCTTCGCAAGAACATTGAGAGCTGCAATAGTGTGGCCGGGGTGGATTGGCCTAGCTGGCGCAACTCGAGCAGCCAAGACATCCTCAGGGTGCAGGGCATCTTGGCAGTGACGTCGGCTAGTAGGGCGGGGTTGGTGAGGTAGCCCTCCGTCCTCAAGTCTCGCAGGGAGGCCACCAAGTTCTGGACCGTCCCAGCGAAGTCGGCGATCTCTTCGAGTGAAGCTTCCGCTGACAGGTGCGGCAGCTTCTTCACCTTATTTAGCATAAGGTTGGCGATGGATCCTGAGCCACCGTACCGCGTCTCGAGGGTGGCCAGGATCTCTGGGACCTGTTCGGGGTCCAGCAGGAGGGAGTAGACAGCTTCCCGGGCCCTGCCTTTCAGCGCACGCTGCAGTCTGATGAGGTTCTCGCTGGATGTCAGCCTGCAGGTGTTGGTCGACTGGTGGTACTGCGCTATCCAGGCAGGCCACTCGAGAGGGTCCCCGGAGAACGTGGGGAGGTCCTTGGCTGTAGATTGTCGAGCAATGAGGGCAGTCATCCGGACATCCTCCTCGACGGACGGGCGGGGGCTCTCTGGTACGCGTGTCGATCGGATCGCCTCGGCAATCATAGCGCCGATCCGTGCCACGGTAGGGTCCTCGCCCTGCTGGACCCACTCTCTGGTATGCCGGGCAGTCTCGTCGGCGGTAGGCTGCGGCGGGAACAGCGGCGAGTAGCTGGGATGCCCGATGTTGACGGGCTGGGACCCCGCGTCCAACTGCGAGGTAGACGGCTCTGCATAGGGCTGCGCGTAGAGTGGGCGGGCTCGTGGCTCGGCGTACGGCAGCGGCTCGGCATACGGCAGTGGCTCGGCGTAGCGTCCGGCCGGCGCTGCGGGGCAAGGGAGCACAGCGGGGCCGAACGTTGCAGCGGGGAGGGGGTACCCCTCAGCCGGGGCTCGCAAAGCACGCGCCTCTGCGTCGGTCATCTGTGCTCGTACCGGCTCGGGGATTGGCTGCACAACTGCGGGTCCGTCCTGCTTGGCGGGCTGCATGGCCGACAATAGCGCGGCAAGCTGCTTGGCATGCTGCTCCCTCAAGGCGCGCATCTCCCGTTGTAGCTGCCTCACGGTGTCCTCTGTGGTGGAGGAGTTGTTCTCAGCATCGGAGGACTGCGCAGTGGTGGGTGTGGGCGCGGCACCGAGCGCAGCGCCGAGCGCAGTGCCGGGCGCCGGGCCGAGCGCAGCGCCGAGCGCAGCGCCGAGCGCAGCGCCGAGCGCCGGTCCGAGCGCAGGTCCGAGCGCAGGTCCGAGCGCAGGTCCGAGCGCAGGTCCGAGCGCAGGGCCGAGCGCAGCGCCGCGCAGGTCCGAGCGCAGGTCCGAGCGCAGGTCCGAGCGCAGCGCCGAGCGCACCGGCGGGAGCAGCGTCGGGCGCAGGGGCGGGCGCAGGGGGGGTGGGGCAGCGGCAGACGGCCCGGCGGCAAGCCACGTGGCGGCAGGCCACGCGGCGGCAGGCGGCGCGGCGGCGATCGCAGCGGCGGGCGCGGCGGCGAGCACAGCAGCGGGCACAGCGGCGGGCACAGCGGTGGACTCGGGCTGAGACTCCGAGCTCGAGGCCCCTCGACGGCTGCGACGTGCAGGCATCTCGGCACGTACAAGGCACGAAGACGTACAGACGTCGCTTGTAGTCGAGAAGGCGTGCAGACGTCACTGAAGGCGAGAAGGCGAGAAGGCGTGCAGACGTCACTGAAGGCGAGAAGGCGTGCAGACGTCACTGAAGGCGAGAAGGCGTGCAGACGTCACTGAAGGCGTGAAGAAGGCGTGCAGACGTCACTGAAGGCGTGAAGGCGAGAAGACGTCACTAGTAGTCGTGAAGGCGTGAAGTAGATCCTGGCTCAAGAAGGACCATGTACGGGACAAGATCTGTAAACTCTTGCCGCACGTTTTTAGAAGAAGAAGATCAGGCTGGCCACTTCGACGCTTCAGAGCAGGGTAGGAAGGAAGGGGAAGATGCCTTGAAAAAGGCAAACGATTTCTTGCAAGGAGGTGGTGAGGGCGAAGAGAAAGTCACGGTCGGTTTTCAGGCCGGGTGAAGATGCAGGCGAAGTAGGTAGAAGGCGTGTTGAATCCGTGAGAATACTCTGCATTTTAGAAATGCACTCGTCGTTCAAGTACTTCGGTGCGATACCGTGCGGCGAATCGGGCAGTTTGAACTCGTGAATATTTCGCGAGCTGCCGTAGACTCTGTCAACCTTGGATCGACTTGATCAAAAAATTAGGATGTCAATCACGACCTTCTGCTTGAATTGAGCCTATTGCAATCTTCACCTATTTTTTATTAAAGCAACCAAAATTATTACAAGGTATGTCATGGGGGTCAAAGTAGGACAGGTAATACTTTGCCGTCAGATTACAAAAAAATGCATTGTACAAACATAAAATAAGTAAGTTTACTCGATTACGCGGGCGCTAATGAACAGATCAGAAAAGATCGTTTATTTAGATCAGTCACCGCGGCCGCAGGAATCGCTTACAAAGACAGACAATTTTGGTAGAACAATAATTTTGAAAGGTTTTTTGTGGATCAGAGGGGCTCGACCAATGAGAGCCCGCTCTGTTTCGGGACCGTCGCCGGGAGCGACCGTAGGGGTGGCGGGGGTCGGAGAAATGTCCCGTTAGCACCCAGTAGCGTCTCGGGACGAAAACGAGGTTCAGGGGCGTAGGAAAAAGAAAACGACAACGTGCACTCTTATCATCACTTCTTCTAAAACCCCGGAACTACGCTTGTCGAAAGCCAATATGTACTGAAATGGGGCGGTTGCACAAATCCTCTTTTTGTGCAAACATAACAAGATAGGGATGCGTATCTAGTCGCTTCTATCAGGTTAAAATTAAAGTCGGGCGTTGCACAATTAATTATTTGTGCAGACAAACAAACAAGACAGAGACGCGTATCTAGTCGCTTCTCTCTCTCTCTCTCGTTTGTGGTCAGGTCGTCTGTTATGAGCCTGACCAGTACTACATGCCAGCTCGATCGAGAACGTATCGAGTCGTCTCTCGTTCGAAACTGCACGAACTCAGTAGTTGATTTCGTATCTAGTCGTACCACCTACTGAGTTATGTACTGGTTGATGTTATGCAACGAAGGGTATTACAAACTTTGATAGTCACGTCTGGTATAGAATCGTTTCAGAACTCACCGAAAGGCAGTCTGGGTTCCTACTGCCCTGTGAAAAAATGATCTCAATATCTAATTTAGGATTAGACCACTATTGTTATGAAGAATTCTTGCGGTTCTAGATTTATGTTGGGTTAGATACGACACGAAGCGATACGCATGCACTAAACCAGCCAGGAGTACCTCTGTGCCGGTGCGACCGGTAAACCAGGGCTCACTGTGATGGAAAGAGTTTGGAGTGGCAAAATTTAAGCCAATAAGCCGACATTCGAAAAAGGATTAAAGAACAGGTGCGCCTTTTCAAAATCGGAAGAAAATTCAGTTACAGTTAAGTAAATACGTGTTTTTCAATCACACAGTAAGGCTAAGAGTTAATCGGTCATTAAATAATAGTCACTGACTCAAAGTGTGGAAGACATTGAATAAATTAGTGACGTGTGGTGACCGTTCAAAGCGGAGGGAAATCCAATAAAAGGCTTCACGTAAATAATAAATGTATTCCGGTGCCACTCCACCGCGACACAGGGGTAACTAATTCATACATTTCGGGTTCAGGGGACGAACTCTTGGAAGAATTAGTTAAGGGCGATAACTTCTGACCCGGAGTTCTCGGTGTGGTTGATGAACTTGGCTGTCAATCATTTTAAGATCGTCCAAAGAAATTCACCATAACACAAGGATTTCCCCAGTATGGCGGTCGATGAATACACATCAAAAAAGTACCTATATTACGTGTATTTATTTTTTAATAATTACCAATCTGAATGGAGTGTGAAGGGGATTGAGATGGAAAAGAAGAAGGCTAGGAAGTACCTGGCTATTCTGATCAGGTCACTAAACATGGGTAAAGCCATTTAGAGCACTTATCTGTTTTGAATTGTGGTATTTCACCAGAGCTACTGTGACCGCCTGTCCTTCCCTCTAGAACGTTTTTTTATGTGAGCACCGCACAAGAATCCCTGCTGCTCCCAACCGTCGGAAGCCATTGAGACTATGGAATCCCCAATTGGGGTATTTTGTGAGGCTGAAGGTAGTATGTAGGGGAAGGAGATGGGTAAGAGGAAGGTGGGGAATTACCTGGTTTTTCATATCTGGTCACCAATTACGGTTACAACTATTTTAAGCAACGATTCGACTCTGTGTTGTGGTCTTTCACCAGGGCGATACTGAAAGTATCAACGAAAATCGACCGTGCGGCAAATATACTATATATTATTTTTAATTAATAAATTGTGAAATAATACAAATTAATCAAATAAAATTTACTTGCACTTGGAATTGAACCCGCGACCTCCAGATTCGTAGTCAAGGATCGTAACAGCTCAACCAACGAGGCCACGAAGCAAATATTCTATATATATATATCCGACAAAATTTATCCAGTAATTCCTGAGCATATTTGGAGTAAAAAAATTAAGTGGAATTTTTAGTTGTTTTTTTTTTCAATTCCAACAACAAAAAATCACATGTTTGCTGCACTGGTCACTCAGCTGAGTAACTGCCCACCCCCCCCCCACAATGACTCTAACTCTTCAATACCTACTGCTTTTTTTCTGTTTTTAGGTGAAATAAATGGAAGATACTCTCAGTATCGCCCTGGTGAAAGACCACCATTCAGAATTGAAACGTTGCTTTAAATGGCTTTTAGCCGTGTTTAGTGACCAGATCTGAATAGCCAGGTATTTCCCCCCTTCCTTTCCCCCTTCTCCTTCCCCTCACCGGTACCTTCAGCCTCACAACATTCCCAATTAGGAATGCCATAGTCTCACTGGCTCCAGACGGTTGGGAGCAGTTGGGACTCTTGCGCGGTATTCATATAAAAAATAAAAATAAAAAATCGATGTCCAAAATTCCATCTACATTTTTTTACTCTAAAAATGCTCTTGTTAAAGTTTTTCGAGTACATGCTGTTTATATACTCGTAATGTGAGAAAAACAAACATTAATTAAATTAAGTGTATTTATTCTTTCTAGATCTCAATATACGTAATGACGACCACCGAGGTTAACGGGTAAGATATTTGACTGAGTCCGATTCTCAACGAAAAATGATTAGTAATGGACTTTGTAATACGATGGACATACGGATGAATTATATTCTAATCTGCTTCGTACCAACGAGTAATACAGATGTGTTTGCGTTGACATACTTTTAAACTTTGCCCCAATTCTTAAAATGAAACCGAGTATTCTTATTCCATCACTTATTACATTTCCTTTTGTAAAAAAATATGTACTTTGACATTTACCAATATTGAGTTGCCATTATTAGAACACTATGCATATAGATTGCTAAGGTTCATTTGCAAAATAACACGATCATTGTCGCATCTGATCGTTCTGTAGACCTTAAGATCATCGGCAAATAACAGAACTTGGACTTCAAAAATATCTGCTTATGTCATTTATGAAAAAACAAAATAATGATAGTCCCTTATGAGGTCTCTGGGGTACTCCGCTCGATGATGTTAATGTATAAGATATGAATTAATAACTCTTAAACCATTCCAACATACCGCCTCTTTCTCATTTCAGTTTACTTATTATGATTCTGTGGCTGTCCGGGAATACATCTGATGAGAGCCACTTCATAAAGATGTTTATTGTATTGGATACAGAAAAAACTCAAGGGGGGGGGGGGCGCTAAAGATATCTTGAGCTACCTTTACTTTTATCGTAATAAAAAAATAATCAAGTCACATGCAAAGCTTACGGAAGTTTTATTTAATCTTATTATACACATATACAATGCCATCTTATGATATAAAAAAGTTACAATTGTGGTTCTTCTCTTTAAATAATGAATTCTCTGCGCCTATTCTTCCGCCCGCCATATGTATCCGCCAATGATTGGACATGACAATGTATGCATGCAATTGAATAAGACGTGAGCGGAACTTCGCCGGGTCCTGCGGATTTGCGGCAATTGAAAGACTTCAACTTAGATAGAACATCATCTATAGTTACAGTACAGTCAGATACACCGAGGGTTTAAACCAAATTAGAACATTGCTGTCTATAATTTATCTAACGCATATGCCACCAAAAAAATCAGCGAACAGATTTAAAGTTACCTGTAGATTTTGAGAGGTACGAATCGAATGACTTAATCTATATATGTAAAAATCAGGGTAAGTTTATTTGTTTGTTTGTACTCGATGTTCTCGAAAATTACTGACCGGTTTGGCTTAAAATAGCACAGTTTGTTTTTTTATTGATGCCGGGAAGGTTTAGAAAGTACTCGTAGTTTGAATGAAATCCAATATGTAAAACTGTTGCTATAACTTTTTAAAATTACTACGAAAAACATTGAACCCGCCATGTTTTATTTAGGTTAGCCCATAGGTATAACACTTTGGTTAGCCACAGATTGCATATTCAAAAGAAGAAGGTTTTTTTGGGTAAAATATTTTCAAAATTGAAAATACGAGTAGGTACCTACTTAAGAACTTTATGATTTAGATAAATTTTGAAAAAATAAACGTTTGGAATCAAATAAAATATTCAAATTAATGTTTATTCATTTGAAGATAGTTATTTTCGCTGTCAAATCAATTATGGCACCTTAACGACCAGTGAAAAATCCCGAGCAAGCCGGGTACACATCACCTACTATTTATTAATCTTTTTAGGATTTTTATACATATCCAAAAGAAATTTATATCCTCCATGATAGAGCCTTCAACAACAGTGCTTATTAAAATCAATTATTACACAAGTCAGGGAGGAGAGAATGTTTAAATTGCGAACCACTTAAAAGAGCTAGCCCCAACCTTTTCCAGGTGAGATGCGCTTTATATCATTCTAATAACACACATCTAATAGGCTGATCCGAGGAAAGGGCACAGAATCCAATAATCATTTGAAAATCTAGACGACTTTAGAAAAATGTTTTACTTTCAGGAAATACAATATTTACTTTTAGGTACCTGAAGCATTTCGATTATTTCTTGAAAATCAGTGGCCCATTCAAGAATCGTAAATAAATAATACCCATTCCGTGGTTAATACCGATAGCACCCTCACTGCAGTTGGCTATTTTGTGCAAAATTAATTAAGAATTATTCCTTTTTATCACACCCAGTGATTAAACGTAACTACAATGTAACTTCAATGTATGTCATGCAATATGCAGTGTTCTCTAATATATGTGTCCTGTGCGTGCAAAGTCATATCATCTCAGCCAAAATATTGTAATTTAACGTTTTAATCTAGAGTGCCCTACCAGGTAATGTTCTCTGTATATGTACATAATAAGATAAACCCTAGCAAGTAGTATTTGTACAGCGCCCTTGAGGTGATTTTTCACAAAAACGGCGCTATACAAATCTTCCAAGTATTATTATTATTATTATTACAAATTAATCACATTTGAATTAATAATTGAATCCATCGGTATGATTGCATTGTAAGTTCCTCCAAAGGCTCGTACGCAAGATGCCTTGACATAACGCTGTTAACAAATCATTGTATAAAATCACAGAATCATAGGCCTGAAATGAGATGTAATAATATTAATGTATATATAAAGCTCTGAAATTGTATGCAGATAATAAACAGCCCAACACATAACCATCTTGACACTCTCCTCGTCCATGCCCATATCTCTTTCTAGGAAACGTAACGAATTAAAGGCCAGGAGCGCATAATGTGTCGGAGACATTCCTGTGTCTGAAACCGCGTGGAGCTGGGAGCATCCGCCAAGTTGGTCATATTAATTATATAAAATCTATCTATACCTACAACGCGGGGCCCATGCTTGGGCCAACGGAAAATTTGGCAAATACAGGCTATGAGTATTATGAATATACGGATATGTGTAATAATATGTTGTGTGGGCATGTGTATTAGGTATAATGGGTTTGTTGTGTTGTGTCGGTAATAGTATATCGTTGTGTTCTATAATTCTACAGTAATAATATTGCATTGGATTCTGCGCAGGTATGTGTATTATAATAAGCCGAGTGTAAAGGATGTTGTGTTGATATGTATTTGTTGGCATACTGTATATGTCGTGTAGGTATGTATTAGATATGTCGAATGTGTATGTGAATGTTATAGGCATAATATTTTAGCAGGCACAGAACGGACGCTAGCAACAGCCGACTCTTCATAGAATTTAAAAAAAAAAGCAGGTCATTATGGCGCGAATGTATTGGTAGGATGACATGATCGGGGGTGGTCAACTATGATTTTATAAATATTTTATACATCGATCGATACCGATATTTAATATTATTCTAACTAGTGGTCTATATTTTTTATGTATTTTTTATTATTATTAGTTAACGTCCAAAGTGTGTCAAAACATTAACGTCAAATATGAGTTTCGTTATTATGTACTCAATTTATTCAAAACATTATAAAAAACCAAACATAATCCAACTCATAAAATAACGTGCTTACTTGACAGTCCCTTCTCTCTTTTCGTACAATATACTTACCTCCAATTGGTTTTTTGGGGTGCTGTTGCCAGTGAGGCGTAGAACTTCCAGAAAGGATGAAAGTAGACTGAATGCTATAGAAATGAAATATCTGAAGCGTTTTTGTGGTAAAACCAATCTATAACCGTGTGAAAAATGTTTAAATTCTCAAAATATGCAAATCTGGTCTGGGCATAATGAGTAAGATTAAGAAGAGGACGCTTACATGGTTTGGGCATATAGAGCGGATAACGAAGAAAAGAGTGTAAGGGGAATATATATGACACGAATGTGAATGGAAAAGGAAGCCGAGGATCCCCGAGGGAGACATGTCAAGAATAACAGAAGAGTATGTATGAGACGATGTATGAATGTGAATGAAACAAGGAGTGTATTCCAAGACCGAGTTGTTTTAGCGGTCCATCTTCTCTGCCCACCCTTACGTGGAAACGACGTGATACTTACTTAGTTAAAGGTTATTGTGATCATTTTTTGTTCCTACAATTCGGACAGACTTAAGTGCTCTTTATTCATGCAAATGACGTGCTTCTCCGTCACACCGAGCGGAAAAGTTAGCTAGAGAAAGGTGGAAAGCTTTCGAACATTCAGATCTTCCTCAACCTTTCCCTTTTGCTTCTCTTTATCTAGTTCCATAAGCCTCATAACATTCTGCAGAGATGCTATAGTTCACTAGCTCCGGGCAGTTGAAACATTTAAAACAATCATTAAAGAAGATAATATTAACACATCCCAAATGAACCACGAAACCGTAAAAACAACAAATTAAAAAGATTTCAGTCGCATCTGGGACTCGAACCCAGGACCTCTACCTATCCGGGGTAACCGCTTAACCAACTTAGCTATTGAGACCAGTTCAATTTACGCCATTTACACCGATATCATACTTCATGTTCAAGATTTGTTAATATTATGCTCCATTTTTATAAATCCCATATTATTGGCTGCTATCCTTATGATGATTGCAAAGTTTCATCCAGAACTCAATTGTAATCTGGATAGAGTCTCGGATATACCTACCCGATTTTTATTTATATGAGACATCTATTGACTCATTTTACAAGTCTGGAAAGAAATATTCAATTTATTTTTTATAACTTGTTGAAGTTTGTAAACCTCATTGTAATATTTTAATCATTGAAGAAGATAATATTAACACATCCCAAATGAACCACGAAGCCGAAAAAACAACAGAAATTAAAAAGATTAATTAAATTTGGTTTACATTAAATTTAAAAAAAAATTAAATGGAGTTCTACGAATTAAACCCAAAAACAATTAATAGAAGTAACTGATGGTAAATAAACTTTACAAACAATTTTTACAAGAATTTAAAGTGGAAAAAAATTAAATAAAAATAGTGATATGCAAAGAAATAATAAAACGTACACAATGTGTAAACACTGTCCGTTAAAGTTCGCATGTTTATTTATTTTTTTAAATATAAAAACAGCTTTCAATTTTCTCTTGAAAGTACCGTATATATCAAAGAATATATCTGAATCCATCAATATTCGATTTTGATTGAATAACCCCTACATTCTTCTGATTGGACCTCTAATACCAGCATTTGTGCGCATTCGGTTATTGTAGATAGCATAAGTCGTTAAACCTAGTTGTTCTGTGTGGTACTTCATAGTGTATTAGTTTTAGTAAGGTAGGGCAGTCGATAACGTTATTGCAGACATTATGCAGGGTCATGAGGTCAAGGTATGTTCGCCGGTTAGAGAGAGTGGAGATGTTATAGATCGAGAGCATGTTTATGAAATTTTTATTGAACTTTATTCGCAATATTCTCAATGTGCACATCGACATGAAGTTTGGAAGCATAGGTCTCTTATAATGTATACGCGCTCGGGAGAATAGTTACCAATATAATATTTGTGTATGATAGTGTTGTGATTTTTAGTGAAGCTTATTTGTGTACATTTGTAACTTAGATAAATATTTTTTTCATTGCAAAACGCTTCAAACCTTACTAAATCTTTTTGGATGAGCGGACAATCATTTGAATTCCTAACAACGGCAAATATTTTTAATACATCAGCATACAATAGATACTGGCAATGCAAAAAACATTTAGTAACGCTATTAATAAAAAGTATAAATAACAGCGCTCCCAGGATTGATCCCTGTGGTACGCCAGAGATAACTGGTCCTCAGAAAGAAGTATGTCCTCGTAATGATACAACTTGCTGTCGTTTTATTAAGTACGAGATAAACCAACATAATAGGTTTCCCCGAATTGCGTTACACATTTTTTTTAATACGATTAAGGTGATCATCCTTATTAAAAGCTTTTTTAAAGTTGTGGTTTAATAAAAAGTTTGAATAAATAAGCAAATTACTCGCGGTAGATTTGTCTTTTACAAACCCGTGTTTTTGGTCTATAATTTTTGTCGGCAACAGAGTTTCCAAGAATTTAAGAATCGTGGAGAGAATGGAGATCGGCTTATAGTTTTCAACTCATTGACGCGAGTCATCCTTGTGGATCGGTGTGATATAGGATACTTCCACCTGTCAGTGAAAATCCCTTCACTCAGACATTTATTAAATATTATAGTAAGAGAAACACACAGTGATGATGCAGTGGATCTAGGGGAAAAGGCCGGTATTCCATCGTGACCCTTGTTTATATCTAGCGAGTTTAAATTTGATTGCACTTCTAATTCAGTTACTTCAATAATGTGGATGCG
Source organism: Halesus radiatus (assembly GCA_022606495.2). Taxonomy (NCBI): domain Eukaryota; kingdom Metazoa; phylum Arthropoda; class Insecta; order Trichoptera; family Limnephilidae; genus Halesus; species Halesus radiatus. The sequence goes on from JAHDVE020001402.1 coordinate 73,591, forward strand.
CAAGTCCAGAATCATCCGACTGATTATTTGATCTAGTTGATAAATGTCGATTAATGGAGGAGAGTTCAAATGATGACAAAGAATTCATAGAACGTGTTATAAATTTCCTAAGCATCATTAGATTTACGCCCTTCGAAGAACATAGCAGCAGGGTATCCTTCAGACGATTTAAGTGAAGATATTTCCAAAAAAAAAAATATTATTTTGCAATTTTGCAATCCTTGACGGCCTCCATGGTCGAGGGGTAAGGCTCTCGACTACGAATCCGAAGTTCGCGGGTTCAAATCCCGGCATGCGCAAGTAATTTTTATTTAATGAAATTGTGTTGTTTCACAATTAATTCATTTAAAAATAATACATAGTATATTTGCGCACGTTCCAGAGTGGAAGATACTCTCAGTATCACCCTGGTGAAAGACCACCATTCAGAATTGAAACGTTGCTTGAAATGGCTTTTAGCCGTGTTTGGTGACCAGATCTGAATAGCCAGGTATTCCCCACCTTCCTCTTCCCCTTCTCCTTCCCCTCCCCAATACCTTCAGCCCCACAACATTCCCCAATTGGGAATGCCAGTCTCACTGGCTCCAGACGGTTGGTAGCAGTTTGGGACTCCTGTGCGGTATTCATAAAAAAAAAAATGAACTCAGTAATAATCTGCTTGGGATTTCGTAATCTTGCGTAGCATATTACAGCAGACTTATTTAATATATTCAGATTTTATTGAAGGGACAATTTTTTTTTAAATTTCTTCTTCAGTGTCATGTGTACCAAATAATTTAAGTAAGTACCTATAGTATAATAATTAAGTTTAAAGAGATGAGAAAAAAGTATGGAGTAATCAATTATGAATATCAGAAAAATTAATATTTTGGGGCTCAACTATTGTTCGATGCTTACTCGCACTTACCTAGGTCATACGTCGCACGCCTCGCGGAGTCAGGACGGAGCTAATGAACTGTGTTAATAAAACAGGGGAATTATCGATTAACGTATTTATTTTTTACAGTTACTCCACACAGGAGGCCCTGAGGGAAATAATTCCCCTCAAAGCCTATATCATCTTCGAGGATGCTTTGTGGGGGTCTTTAAGAGGATAGGAGGGAGTGACCCACGTTGAAGGAGGGACGAAACACAGAGGCCGGCAAATCATTCCACAGCCGGACTGTTTAACACAAGAGTGAGTCGTAGAAGCGACCCGTTCTCATGTGACAAATGTCAACCGTGTACGAATGTTGGGCGCGCGTTTGGCGTGTTTCCCGACTGTACAAATACAGCGCCCTTGAGGTGATTTTTCACAAAAACGGCGCTATACAAATCATCCAACTATTATTATTATTATTATTATTACAAAGTGCCGAAGGGATCAATAGCACTAGTTCCTCAGAGCATCTTGTATTGAAAATCTAGTATAACAAGGACAGCACACCCACCTGACGGCTGTGCTCTAATGATTGCAATTTAAATCATTAAAAGCATTTCAAAAAATCTTAAATAACGGTTGCAGGTACTATTTAAACTATTCCACCAATACCAACCTTATTAATATTAGATACAAGCTTTTTTTAAATTTAGTTTTCATAATTTAAATAATTTTTAAGATATCAATTTTAAAATGCACGAAATCTATGGGTGGTGGATTTAGAGGTTAAAATGTGAAATGTCAAAACAAGGATGAGCTTTACCGTACGAAATTTTATATTCTATTCATAATAAACCATAACTAAATACAAGTAATAAACGTATGTACCTATTTAGAAACATCAACTCCGTGAATAGTAATAATATTTATAAATAGATTTGCTAATTAGTACTCGTATATCTTATTTCTATTTATGAAAATTTTACTTAAAGTCACCCAAACTAAGTTAAAATTTCACCAAAACAAAAAAGGTGAAATTTAAAATACGAAAAAAATCGACAGACAAAAATGTCAATACAAATTCCAAACCAGAATACGCCGTGACGACAGATGTTGAGCATGCAATGTTACCAACTAAACACTTTGTCTTTATGGGATTTATAAATTCTACGTGTAATTATGTATTCAGAATCGGCGTTCGCTGATCTATATGATTTTGTTAAAGCGTAATATTTTTCACTAGATTTCCTTATTCTATTCCCCTTTTTTTCAAAAACTTTTTTTTATCTACATACATGTGAAATTGTTTTTGTTGGTTTTAAAAAACGTCGACTTATGTTACGACATTATTTTCTCGGTACATTACTGTTCTATTACAAAATTTGAAGGTGCTTTTTAATCAATTACGTGCCGCAAAGCGTGGAGAAAATGTGAATATACGCAATATATAAGTCTAGTAATGACTACTGCTAATCGGAAACCTATTGAAAATTAGAAAAATAACGGTTTACTACGATAATATATAATTCTAATCCAATTTGTTATTCGTGGAAAAATCTATTGAATGTACTAGACGTCAAGCGGTTGGTGATCCCTGATAAATGTAGGTCACTCCGTTAACACAACACTATTCCCCTCTCTCTCTCTAACGCACACACTCACACCGACCTACCGCCAAATTCTGACGCATGCGCCGACGCGATTATACACACATTCAATCAATGGAAATGTTCCCAATTTCGACGCTGTCGCATTTTGATTTAAAATAAAGGGTTATAAAGTGAAAATTATGAAAATAATGACAACCACGTTAAGAAAATGAGTACTGGTATGTAAGCTCGTGACTTTTGAAAGTACCACCAAAAAAAATCTCAGTTTCAATTTTCGTACATCTGAAAATCCTAATATTTTTAAATTGAATTTCCTTTTCTCCTAGCAGTAATTTAGTTCTAATCAATTTTATTACATTCAAAAGTTACAAAAAAAATATCATAGTACTGGATTTGAATAGCTTTAACGATTTGCGATAGTTTATTTGTAAGAGACAAACAGCTTTTTTATGTATGGTGGAAAAAACGAGGTTAAGCCAAAAAGTTTCTTGTGCTAAAGTTGGTTACATTAAACCAAGGAAGAGTGGTAGGAAGGGGAAGATAGGGCGGAGACAGGAGATGCTTCTTGTCCATTCACAAGAAATATTCAAACACAATGTAAAAAATTGGATTAAAAGTAATGATAGGGCATTTATCGGTGCACTCACCCAAATTCGAAACTATTGATTAAACGATTTGCGAAGCATATCTTAATATAAATATATATTCATAGGTATTTTAAAACTATAAAATAATTTGCAAAATTACTGCCTCAACACAGGCTAGCCTAGTGAGGCGGGTTTTGTGAAATTTCAACTATAACTGTTATTATATTATTTTCTATTTTACTTTATAAACCACTGTACACTTACATTATTATATTATACATGTCTTTTAGTTATTAATTTAATTACAATAAAGATATTATTATTATTATTATTAATTTGTGATCGTACGCATTACTGCGGTTCGATATTTCTAAAGGTTATTGTAAGGCTGTCGATATTACTGAGTGGAAGATACTCTCAGTATCGCCCTGGTGAAAGACCACCATTCAGAATTGAAACGTTGCTTGAAATGGCTTTTAGCCGTGTTTGGTGACCAGATCTGAATAGCCAGGTATTTCCCCACCTTCTTCCCCTTCTCCTTCCCTCCCCAATACCTTCAGCCTCACAACATTCCCCAATTGGGAATGCCATAGTCTCACTGGCTCCAGACGGTTGGGAGCAGTTGGGACTCTTGTGCGGTATTTATATAAAAAAAATAAAAAAATTACTAAATTACGTGTTATACTGTACACATATACGGGGAATTTGGATATTTTTCCTAGTGTAAGTTCTGCATACGGTCAAATGAAAAAAGTTAGTTTGTCCGGTTGGTATGTGAAATTTTATAAAATTGGTTAGCTCAGGTGACTTCAGAATTTTAAATAATAGTATTTGATCAAAAATAAACATCGCGTATGAAGGAAGTTGAAGTTGTTGAATTTAATGTTTTGTGAATGAAAGGTTTTGATATGCGAATTATGAATCCCGACATTTGATTGGCTTTGTTGATTACTACATTAGTACTAGTATTATAAGGACTCTGACAAATTTTACTTCATTGATATAAGAATCATTTAAGGGATACTTAAAGGAAATTTTGTTTTTGTTGTGTGTAAATGTTAATTTATACTATTTTAAAATATTTATAACAAATTTGTTCATTTCGCAGTATACAAAAAACGATTGAGGTCTTCTGGAAGTTTGATAGAGTTTTCGTTTGATTTGATAATTGGATATATTTTTTTATCTTCTTCGTATGCTAAGTATTTAGCATGTAAAAAACATTTGTTAATATCATATCAGAGAACCTTTGGGGCACGCCGGAGGGTACGGAAAAATAGCGGGACTTAGATCCCTCAACTGATATACAATGAAGTCTACTCTGAAGATAATAAGTGAGCCACCTGGGTAAGTCACAATGGAAGCAATTTTTTAATGTGGATGGAATGGTTTACGAAGTTCTTGGAATAATCTGAGTAGATTACATCAAGTTGATTTCTATTTTCCATATTGCTCTATAAATATTCCGTAAAGTTTACTAAATTTGTAAGTACCGATCTTATTTGTAGAAATCCATGTTGTTGATTTTTTACGTTGCAAACAATTGTTGTTTAAATTTGATCATAGACAATGCGGTCAAAGAGATTACTAAATACTGTGAGATTGGGCAATAATTTACAAGGTTACGTGTGGAACATGTTTTATGAATAGGAAGTATAATTGCTTCTTTAAATTTTGTAAGAAATTTTTCTTCTTTTAGAGACATTTTAAATATGTTATCATTCCTAACATTCATATTCTTCATTGGTCATTTAATTGTAGATTTGTACGTTTCCGATTGGGTTATTTTTATTCACACAGATAAAACTACCCATTATTCTGGGATCATTCGTGTCCACGTCGCTTACGTAGGTGGACTAGAAGAGTTTAGAGAATAAGTGACACACTTGATGATAATAAATAACATATTGTCGTCACTGCGCCCTAATCGCCATAATATGGCATAAGTTACTTGAAGTAGTTCAACGGGCTGTTTTTTTGCGCTTTGTATTACGAGATACATACTGATAAAAAAAACCTAATGTTTAGTATTACTAGGAAAGTTTATTCCTTTCCTTATGCTTTTTTTTAAATTTATGTGTCTATGATAAATGTCATCAAAATACAGATGTGGAAAAACCGAACAAAAACTTTTAAAAATTAGAATAAAACTCAGACTCGTGAGTTGTTCTATAATGCTTCGTTAAGGAGGATATTAAAAAAACTCACCTATTGTATGTTTGGTAGAGGAAGAGAATAATGCTGTTAGGGAAAGCCGGCGTCAATATAGTAAATTTAGGTGTCACTGGTGTCGCCGTACTTCAGGTGTTTGACGAATGTTGTAATAGTGAATCTTAGTGGGCAATTTAGTGGATAGAAGCAGGTAGCTACAGTACCGCAATTAAATTAAGATGTACAATTTCACATGTTCTGTTCCAACTAATAGCAAATATAAATAATTATAAAACGTAGTTTCATAAAAAAATTATTTAATTAATCTTTCTTATTATTGTGACATACTACCCAACTAACAAACTAAGGTTCCCCAAACAGGCAGACTCTCTGAAGGACTACCGCATAACTCGCCCTTAGCACAAATTTCATTCATATTCTTAATACTTACGAACTCTTCCGTTATTTCGACCCATAGCATCGCCAAACTCATGTATTTTATTTATTTGGCCGTGTCACGTCTTCCTCGTATGGCTCCGACTTCTTTTACATCCTAGTTATGATAATAGTTCACTCATTCGAAAACAAAATTTTGCATCTATTGTTCAAATATTTTCTAACAAATTTTGGGAAAGGCATGATTTTCTACGGCCACTGTATAAGAAAAGTATCAAGAAGTCGTGCCCATGCCAGGGTTTTCCAGGTCATTGTCATTTATAGTAGTTTATGTTTAGACTTGTGTGAAAGCGCTATGAAACAATACATAATTAAAAATAAACATAAGTTTATTTTTTTATTAAACGTGTATTTTTTTAATTTAAAAAAAAACTATTATTCAAAACAAGTGTTTTTTGTGATATTCTTAAAGTTTTTGTTCCCAGATTAGGTAAATCGTTGCGTATCAGTAAATATTGCCATTGCATAACTGTAACTGCTCATACTGGAATAAGTTTTGAGGAAATACCAAATATCATTTTTCATAAATTCGGTACCTCACCCGCAGTCAAAACTACCCAAATACATTTTTTTTTAATAAGTTGCATTGCAAGTATTTTACAAAATATTTAATTAATGGGTATTCTTGGTCATGTATACCCTTCTAGAAACGATAAGTTCTTGTGTCTGACAGGGGAGATACGATTCTTAATTTGGTAGGTACATAATATTTATTTTGTTTGGAAGTTTTATTTACCATGTACTTTTGCTATTTTTGATTTATTAAATTCGCTACCGGTTTTAACCGGTTAATAAATCAAAAATACCAAAAGTAGATAGTAAATAAAACTTCCAAACAAAATGTCTACAAATTGCTATATAGTTAATGCCGAAAAAATACAAGCAAAACACAATATTTAATTTGCTTATATTTATAAAATGTTTTGTATGAAATATTTATGTAAGTAATTATTATTTTTTTATAGAAGAGTTTAATTTTATTCATTTGTTCGGATTGGTCATTAATACAGCCCATACCCATGGAGAGATTATTGTAAATTTTTATGGCATGATAAATATAATGGCTTTGCATTTGAGTTGTTTTAAAATCAGGTGTTATAAATAGATTTCCATTTATCATAAGTTTGTAATATTCCTGATTTTCTTTAAGATTTTTCTCTTTATACATTTTTATAATAAATAAATATATTGTGTCAGACGTCTGGGCCTCTTGTCCTATTCCATAATAATGTACTTGAAGCGAAAGATAAATGTTTGATGTTCGCAACTGGCCCGGCTCCGCTAGCCAAAATACACGTTATCCTGTCATTTTTGTGCATATAATTAAATATATTGTGCAGGTGGCGGGGGCTGCTCCGTCATTGCTTTTTTTAAGAATTACTGAATAAAACGGAAGAGCGAGGCAACGCGGTGCGAGGGAGACAGGTGTTGTCGGATAAACTTTTGCGACGCTACCGGCATGATAGTGTACCGATAGCGTCGCAAAAACCCAACCAGAGCGCTCGGGTTAGCGCCTAGCTGGGAGTATAAATAGAACGCAATCAGTCAGCCAGCAACTCTGGCCCCGACAAACACTTCTCTACCTCAACTGCCCCACCTTGCTCTGCTTCTACCGACTTGCCTTCTTCTTCATTTTGACCACCGCTGACCCTGGACTCCTCCCCGACTACCACCACCCACTGGACCCAGCCCCTGGCATCAACCACGGACAAGGCAAATTTGTGAAAATGGATATTGTACAAATTTGGAAGTTTTGCACAAAAGGGAGTTTTGTGCAAATCCCATTTCAGTTCTTCCCATCATTTTGTCAGTATCGTTCCCCCCTCGCAAGGGAACGATAGGTTGTGTCTCCCTCCTCTCCAACCCTCTTCGCAGATCGGGACCAGCTGCCCCCTGCAGTTCGTCTGTGTATCACACGTTTGACACATATATCTTCAACATTTGGTAATGAAAATAGTATGAAAGTGATTTCGTTGAGAAGGTGGAAGTATTACTTTTATGATGATTCTTTGTGAAACTCTTACGAAATGTAAATAATTTAACATATTTTCCCAATTTTGTGAAAATTACGAGGCTGAAGAAATTTGGTAGAGGAAGAATATGTGGTTGTAGAAGAAAAAATTCAATCAACATTTTGAATCTGAATGGTAGTAAGTGTATCAGCAGTTTCTTCCACTTTTCCTAAATTGATCAACAATTTTTCTCGTTATTTTTTCATTATTTCACAGGAAAAAGTATATTATCAAATACCAACTCAACTAATATCAATATTAACTAGTACAGAATACGACCATCACGTTGCGGGCATGATCCTAACGCTAGAACTGAAAAACCGTGTAGGTAACATAATATTGTACAAACAGATAATAATAATAATAATAAATGGATTATTTTTATAGCGCCGTTTTCGTGAGAAAATCACCTCAAAGGCGCTTAAGATAATGAGTGAAGAAACTTAATTTTTTATTAGACACAGGACGTGATGGGGTAAATAATTTCCTTCGCGGTCTATGTCATATTTAGTGAGGTTATGTTGAAGATTGAGCCAATATTTCGATTTCCAATGGTATTAATTATCTCGCTAGGGTTATACTGAGATAATCTTCCAACCCTCCTAGAAATAATTCAACATTCTGGCCACTTCCTCTCGTCGAGCAACTTGAATGAGATTTTTTAAAAACCTTTAAATAAATTCGAGATTCAGACCTCACCGCTTTATTCTAGATCGCTTCCTAGTTCCGTCGCAACTTTGCGTGAGCATATACATGCACAGCAATACAGACGCGCTATCTGTTGGCGAGGTGTGTGTGAGTCTGTGGATGTGTGCGTGCGCTGGGAACTGCCAACGTCAATACAACGCCGTGGCGTGTAGCGCTCCTCCGGCGGGTTTTTCTTTGTTGGCCACGCATTCAATAACTTCAGTGAAAATAAAATGTTATATTACTATATTTTAGAAGGTTTTTATGATTTCCTATGAATACAACCATGTTTTGCATCCTGAGTAGTTTTGCTGAACAAATTCATTAAGGCGATTCGTGTTGGATGTCACAGATCATCGTGCTTTAGATATTAGTACTCTTTAGAAGAATCGATTTTATCAATTTATAAGTTAATTTACAAAAAAAAAATTATTAGTATTAATACAAAATTATACCATATTTTCTGGTAAAGTAATGTAGGTATGTATCTATGTAGTATTCGCAGTATGTAGGTATTATGCTGGTAATCTATCTAAATATAAGCTATCAAGTCGTATTCTCATAGATATGGTGGAACGCCGTACAACACGTTCTTTGTTTAATCTATTTGCTTCATTCACATTCATACATACTCTTCTGTTATTCCGACTCTTATCATGACCCAATTCAAGACATTTATTTCCTTCATCATGCCATGTCTTCGTGTAGCTTTCCTAAAATCTTCTTACATTAGATAATGAAATTACAGTTGTTGACTTCGGCTACCTATACTTATATATTCATACATGTACCTATTTTATAATCGCATCTACCTACATTTTGTACCTACTTTATAATTTATAATAGATTTTTATTAAAATTGTTTTTATAGTTTCTTCAAACGATTGGTATTCCCTTTGTGGCGTTATTATTAATAAATTAATTAAAAAATATACTTAGTATTCACCACTTTATAAATATACATTGATATCTACATGTTTCTAAAGCGATGCTTTCATCGTCAGGAATGTATGAATACTAATAATAATATGAAAGCATCGCTTTCGAAACATGTAGATATCAATGTATATTTATAATGTGGTGAATACTAAGTATATTTTTAAATTCATTTATAATTATTTTTCCTATTTAAAACAGTTATTCTCCAATCTATACCTTTATGTACAAGCCTTTTTAGGGTGTATAACTAAATAAGTAAATAAATGCACACCCCTCAGGGATCTCATTTCACTTGCACTCTGCCTTCTTCATTTTCTTCCTTCCTGCAGGTTCCATGGCTCAAAGTCACACATCAGTCTTGGTCAGAACTTCTTTCTGGACTTATAATTTTTCTCATCAATGAAGATCGTCAGCTTCGCCTGAAAAATTGAATGCTGTATCTAATTTGAATGTTTAACAATACTGAAGTAATAATTTAATCCATTCCGACGACAGCCCACGAGTTTTAGTCGAATCAATATTCATAACGTAATGGCTTCAGAAATAATTTATGTCGATGTCCAGCAAGTTTATTGCTTGTCGTTTTAAATAATAATAGGTATCATATAAGTACGTATTTATGTACTATCTACATATTTCTAAGACATACCCAACATATTATACAGGTGAGACCACAGAACGCGGACTGTAGTAGACAGGTTAAGAGGGGAATTCTCGCACTGGCATACTTCGAGCAAGAATAAAAATTGTTTGCTAATATTTGAACATGGTGTATTTTCTGGCGACAGGTTTTGATCAGTTGCGGTTGGCGGTCTAAGTCATTGGGAGTTCAACATTAAAGCGATTTAAAAAAGGAAAGAATATCGACTTCCCACGAGAAGATTTTCTCCTTCATCGAAGTCACTTCGTTCCAAAAGTTTGTGTGGAAAGGAAGGATTAGATAAATAAAAAGATCTATTATTTTAAGACAACCATAGCTATTATGTAATATGAGAAAAAAACATGATTTCATATTAGTGACAGTATTTATTTTGTCACAAAAATAACTTAAAAAGTAGTATTTGTAAAATTAAAAATTGAAATTTTTTTTTTTTTTTTTATAACGTAAAATCTTTTAATATGGCGTTTTGTATTAAAAACGAATTAACTATGTATTTCAAAATGGGGAATAAGAAAAATTTTATAAAAAACAGTATTTATAGCATTCACACAATGAAATGAATAAGAACACAGGAAAAAAAATATTTGCCCTATCGCTACGCACCAAAATAGCGAACGTCGAATTTGACGCACATTCCGGCACCGTTCGAAACCGTATTTAAGTTGTATGAAATATCCCATAGGTTTTTTAACTCCATAAGTGCGTTTCCGGTTTACTATGGAGTCGTGGCGCGCTGTCTAGGAATTTGTACTGGTAAATACTGTGTAATAGTGGCGCGCTGCTCAAACTGCAGAAATATTACAATCCAAGCTAGTCTTGTTCGCTGTAGTTTTTTTTATTGATAGTTCACTGTAAAACCGCTCATTAGAGAAAACAGCCACTGGATAGACTATAAAATGAATGATATGATATGATCCTCCCGTTGAGAGCTCCGTTGTAATCACTCTTTCTGTTTCTTGCACCGTTTATGAGAAAAGGAAATTGTTACAACAGAGTTATCCGCGGTATGTCTTAAGATCTATTGACCGTTTAAAAAAACAAGCTAGCCAAACAAAATCGCACTCGTTTCATCGACAGACCAAATCACAAAAGAGCGATGTTTTTTGTATTATAATTTTTTATTAATTTTTGAGTAACAAACAATATCGAAAACGTCCACATATCAGAAAACGCAAGATGTGTACTTGATACCATACAAATACGATACGTTATGTTTAATGAATGAATATTTTATAATGACATTTTGAATAAAATAAACACACCTACTTAACCACGTTTGACATCTGCCCAGTTCAATATACAAAGTCCACTTCTTGGTTTGATTCTATTTATAACAAATCCCTTAGCTCTAATACGTTACGAAGAAAAGCTTTCTTGCCGCGAAAACTTTTAGGGGAGACAGTGAGTGATTGTCACACTTTGACACTTGCAAAAGTATGATTGTTTTCTTTCGGGAATTAAAGGTCTAGAGAAACCATGAGTGAAATTTATCAATAAAAAACGGTCCGAATTGGATCACGATAATATGATTTTGGGATCTATGAAAAAAAATTATATCAACCTAAACATAAGATTTTTTTAGTACCTACCTCAAAGTAGGATTGATACGATTATCGCATTAAAAAAAATCTGGCGATAATGGAAAATATTAATTTTCTTTATCCATGCATAAAATATCTGGGTGCAGTCGTGTGAATAAAAAACATTCCCTGTAAGGTTATACCTATGTATACCAGTGACGTGCATTGCTCCTTGACCAAGGGTAGGCTGCATCTTTTAATATGTTGATTATTATTATTTATCAAATCATAAGGCATGAACGATAAGACGCTCAAAGCAAATTGCAACTAAGAATTAGAAATTTGCCAAAAAGGAGGAATAGTCTCTTACGGGGTATCATGAAATTATAAATTTCTGGAAAAATCCTTTTTTTCGGACATTTAGAAAATGAAAGATAGGCTCAGCTTTTCAGCCTCTATGGGCTGAACGCCACTGATGTGTATATATTCAACCACGGCAAATTCCTCCTAAAGTTAAATTATATACTTCTGTGCACTATCCTTGTAATATAATATCCATAACAAAAAACTACATTATCTAGTAACTTCTCAAGAGATTTCGATTGCATAACCTTTACTGAAGTTCATCAGTTAGTTTTCTTGAGATAAAATCACTCGAAACAACGTCAACAGGTTCGTACAGATCTAGCATATGAGCACTGTCAGCAGCCTCACCCGCATGCCACCCACCCTTGCTAGCAGTGGCGTGCATTGCCCAATGACCAAAAGTTGTAGTAACTGTGTGCAGTTTTTCCAATTCGGGTATGAATTCGTGCAATGAATATTTGAAAATGGCCATTTTATTATCATCTTTTACTGATTGTTGTGGCCAACTGAATAATTAAGCGTACAAATTCCTTACCAAATAAATGAAAAAAAAAATTAACGAAAAAATTATTTTTGCGGGTTGTTTTTCTTAGCGTAGGCATGGCATTTCAGTCTTTATGGAGTGCACGCCACTGCTTGGTAGATAAGTGGTTGCAATCTTCTGGGCAAGTACAAGCAAATCATCTTAAAGAGCGCACGTATGAATGTATTTGTGCAACCGTATAGTCGTTCGAAATCGTTTGGATACCACTATACAAGCAAGAATTTTTTTTTTAATGATTCTACCGTAATGTGTACAAAAATTCATGAATTTAATGGATGAAAAAACATTTTACGAAAATTGATGTCGTAATAAATTAATATTTTACATTTTGATACTCTTTTCACCTCCCATTCAATGCGTTTATTTTCTCGTGTTATATTTTATTAAAAAGGCTGGTGTTTCTCGAAAATAAATAAATGAAAAAAAGATAAACTAAGGTAGATTACAGCTAATCATACTAATATCTTATTTGTACACGGGGTGTTACAACTGAATTTTTTGATGTATTAAAAGTATTGCTTGACACGGAAAACTTTGCAGGCGGACAAAAAGGAACTAATGCATGAATGAAGTATTTTTTAAATCCATAGATTTTTTGGTATTCCAAAAATCTATACTAGCGACACTCTCGATTGCATAGATAAGTTTGTCGGTCTGTAATGCCATTTCATTGATTTTTTTATCCTACATTATGCATAAACGTTTTGTAATTCTAAATAAAATACCATTATTTACACATCCCAGCATCAAACCGAATATCATTTCTCACATGTTATTACCTCCGTGGCAGAGCGGTAAGCTTCTTTTCCCTGGACTGGTTGCAAAACAAATTAAATACCAGAAAACGTATCTGTAGTATCATATCGCAATTTTCCAATCCGAACGTTGCGTGTTCATAAATGCGTCCAGATTGAGAGACATGCCTCAACCAACGAACTACTAGAGATTGTATTTCGGATAATCCGAATTTCGAAAAATTCTGATTTTCTGGTTATTCGTAACGAAATGAGAATCCACACTTGTGAAATGAGAACCCAAATGTGAAATCCGGATTATCCGGATTTGAAAACAAACAAAGAACGTTATTTGCAACGCAATTTCAGAGAAATATCTTAGGAACTTCTAATAATTGGATAAGTAAATTTGCAATAATAGGGATTTTAAACTAGAAAACAAATGTTCACGTTATGCAAGCATACTAGATTTAGTGCAAAGAAGTATGCCTATTATTTACCCAGAAACATATTAAACGTAGGAAAGAAAAAATAATGTCAAATATAAGAAGGAGAAAAAATATTAAAAAGGAATAGAACAAAATGTTATTTTAGCTAAAACTAAATACGTACCTATATGCCAATGGCGTGCAATCCATAAAGGTTAAAAGCTGTACCTACCTTATGAAAGATGACCCACAAAAAGAAATTAAACGGTATCGAAGAATTTCTGAACATAATGCTTTTGTTTTCAATTTGGAAAGGAAATAGAACGCTCATTCATTCAGTTGACCACACAATCAGTAAAATAGACATTTTAAAATATTCTACGCACAATTCATACCCCGACTAAAAAAAACTACTCACAGCCTTCCTTTGGTCATAAGACAATGCATGTCACTGCTATATACATGAATACGAATACGATAATGTACCCTAATTAGAGTGCTTCATAAGTTCTAACTTTATGGGGCATATCGTCGCACTGTGCACCCACAGTGTGCAGGCAGGTTCAGACGCTGTTAGGCAGTGCGTCATGCGGTCGCTCTGGAAGTCTGGACGAGCCTAACGAACGACATTCGTCATCTGAATTCGAATTTCGCTATAGACGGTGATGTCACTATCCATCTTACATAAGTTTTAATTACCGCATCCAACAAATCTACTACCAGGGTTGTAAGCCAACCAAACACCTAAAAAACATCTCACAGTGTTTCATTAAGTTAGTAGACCTATATAGGTATGAGTTGGATTAAAATGAAAAAAATCATAAAATAGTGCATATAGCTTTGCATATTACGCGTACCTAATTGTAATTATAAATTGTCGTCATAAAAATATTGAAACGATACCTATATATTATAATATGGTCACTTTAATTTATAACACTCGCATTTTTTTATAAAAAAAAAAATCCAATGAAAACGTTAAGAAAACTGGATAAGTTCTTGGGACTTTTTTTGCAATCTCGAAATTTTACCCAAAGAGACTTATAAGGTCTAACTATTAGGTGTTACCGGTGTTATTAAAATCGGAAAAGACATTAGAAAAAGACGAAGAAATTATATCTTAGAAAGGAGGATTGATAATAAATTTATATTATTTTATGTAAATAAGTTTAATATAAATAATTTAAAATAACTTATTAAAAAAATAAGTACATTTTTAATATAAATAAGTAAATTTTTAATATTAATAAGTACATTTTAACATAAATAAGTAAATTTTTTTTATATAAATAAGTATTTTTTTTATATAAATAATATAAACGAGTTAATTTTTAAAATCAATAAGATAATTTTCTCTTCAAATAATCTTTATTCCTTTTCAGGTTTATATTTGAAAACACCAAAGAAGGAACTAAATAATTAAAAAATAAACATTTTTGTTGCCAGAAAACATTGAAATAGATAAATTTGGAAAACCATTTATCATAGATACCAACTCTGTTCTGATAGCCGTCCCCAACCTTTGCAGATTCTGATGTACGTATATATATACGGATATATGTACGTATATATATATATACGGATATATGTACGGATATACTCTCTTGTAAAACGTTCTTATGTATTTCTATTGTATCTGTATGTTTCGAGCCTGTACATTTATTTATATTATTTTCCTAATGTTTATATACTTTCATTTGCATATTTAACAAAAATTAACAGTCCCAAAATGAGTTGAATCTATAACTCAACTAAGGGAATACAACATTGTTGTATGTATCTAAATATATATATATATATATTTTTAAATTCAATTTAATAAATTAATAATACTAAAACAACATCAACACAGTTGTTGCACCCCTGCTTAGGTACTATAGTAGAGATTGGAAGAATAATACGTATGTACTAAGAAAATACTAAGAATTGAGTCATAAATAGGTAAGCAACTACTACGCTGATGTTATAACAGCACAGGGGACCTCATAATATGATGTTTAATTAGTTTCGAGTCGAATGTGATTTTAATGCGTAAAACAAGTCGCTTATGCGTATCTTTTTACTGCGCGTCTTCTGTAAACGTAAATGGAACTGATAGAAAGTAGTCGATTTTGCATTGTTTAGTCAATACGGTATTTGGTCACGTTGCAAGGGGTTACTTATAGCCTACATGTCGATGGCATGCAGGGTCATTTTTCCAATTTTGGGTTACTCTCGCGAAAATGTGATTTATTTCAATTAAAAAAATGTATTTAATATAGTTTGTCTAATTCGCATATAGCAAAAATCTGAAAATATTATTTTAAATAAACAACATGAAAAACTTTTTCCCATCTTTTTACGTATCGGTTTTCATTTATAAACTTTTGTGCAGGCCACACCGATAGTGGTTTTTTTATGGCTTTCATCCATTAAGGGCGATATTGGCCACGTTTAATCAGTTAGATTTTGATAGCACAGATTGTTCTCAAAATTAGTTACTTTTAAAGAAGATATAATATTTGGGCAAATAAAATGAAGTTACAGTAACAGTCTAAATTTATGTGTTTTTAATCCCCAATGACTTAAATTTTAATGCCATTTTTATAAATGTATTTTGCTAATAAATTGTTAATTTGGGGGGAGTTGAGACTTAGAAGGCAGGGAATACTGGTAGGGAGATCAATTTTAGTTTTACCAATTCATGCATAAAATTTGGAAATTGATCATTGATAGGATACTCAAAGAAATTATGGTCCAGAGTGTCCTCTGACCCACAATCACAGTAAGGCGAGCTGACTATATGGAATCTGGCGAGATGACTAAGACAAGAAGTGTGACCTAGTCTCATTCGAGTTATGGAGGAAATATATATTTTTTTTTTTTTGGCATGCAAGAGTATTTATGAAACCAGGACTTGACAGGAATAAACGGTTGTATTAATGAGTACTGTTAGAGACCTCTTGTTAGAGAAGCTATTTTCCATTCAGAGGACCATTGGAGTTTGTATTTACTTTTTACAATAGTGAAATAGTCTCTAACTGGAACAGGAATATCATTTAGCAGACCGTGAACAGTGGCTTCCTTTGCAATGGAATCCGCTATTTCGTATCCAGTAATACCTGGGTGTCCTGAAATCCAAGCCAGGACCACTGACACAGTTGATAATGAAATGGAAAACAGGAGGTCTCTGATAGAGCAGATTAGGGAATCGCTATTAGAATTGAGTGGGGATGAACATATTTATTGTAGTGAGCTAAGTGAATCTGAAAGAATGAGGGCGTTTCTAATATTGTGCGATTTGACAAGATGCAGTGCTTCTATGATAGCTATGCATTCAGCCGAGAAAATGGAGCATTCTTTGGGAAGTTTGTGTGGGATCTTCCTGTGTGAAACATACACGCTGGCCCAACAATGGGAATCCTGACTGAGTTTGGAACCATCTGTGAATAATTTTATATAGCAATAATTTTGTTAAGAATCTACATTATTTGATTGAGCTGAATTGTTTACATTTTTTTTTTTGCTTATTCCTATAAACTGATGAACCTTTGGATAGAAAGTAAGACTTTCATAGGAACACGAGTATATGGGAAGAGATTCATTACGATAGATGTTGGTGGGTATATCCAGGAAAGAGTTGTAGCAGTCATAGAGAAGGGGGGGGGAATGTTTTTTATCAAAATGGATTTGAAATAACATCATACTTTAAAGTTTGATGTTTAGGAATCAAGGGAAGGGATGTTATCGAGCATGTTTTGAAAATATATTTTTCTGCTAAGCATCGCTTTCTTTTATGCAAGGGGGGTTCGCAGCATTCTACTTCAATTCAGTTGATTGGGGAAGATTTCATGGCTCCTAGAATAAGATGAAGAGACTTTGACTGCATCTTATCTAATATATGAGAATTTGAAGAAGATATTGAATCAAACAGACAAGATCCGTAATCAAGATGACTTCGGATGAGGGCATTTTAAAGAAGTTTTAAAGAGGCTGTATGGGAACCCCACCACACTCCGGACAGAAATCTAAGTGGATTGATATTTAATTTAATTTCATTTCATTAAATTTAAATATGACAACAAAAACATTAGACACTCATCTCCCTAGGACACTTTGCTTTCACATTTTGTGATAACATGATTTATATGGGTGTTCCAAGTAAGCTTGGAATCCAAAAACATTCCCAGGAACTTAACTTCCTTAGAGATAGGGATGACTTCATCGCCAAATCTCACCTGAATATCTGGGAGCTTTCGACGACGGGTGAAGATGGCAACTTTGCCTTTGGAAGGAGAATGTTCAATGCCAATACTATTTAACCACGCCAAGAGTTTTCTAAGAGCATTACTAACCATTTCAATGACTTTTTTAGTGTTGTAGGTCAATATTTTGCTAATCTTTTATGCAGTTCAAATAATACTAGTGAAGAATGTTTAATTGAAAATTGTAATCCAACACGTTCTTTACAAAACGCCTGTTTTGAGTTTAACCCAACTAATTGTAAGGAAGTTCAAAAGGTGATTAATGAGCTTAAATCAGGTTTTTCAAGCGGAAATGACAGTATAAGTGCAATGATCTACAAGCAAAATTGTTCTGAATTAGCCATACCTATTTCACACATTACAAATGTTAGCTTTGAGAAAGGCTTATTTCCTAATCACTGCAAAAATACCAAAGTTGTACCTGTATTCAAAGGAGGGGATAACTTAATTGTTAATAACTATCGACCTATCTCAAAACTATACAAACTGCGAAGGGGAAAGGATTTGTTTTTTTCTACAAACCAGTCTAATCTATTCTTAATCATCCTTTAAGCTACTTTGCACAGAGTTGAAGAGAGAGCAATCGGTCTATAGCTTGAACCTAGAGTTGGATCTTTGTTACTCTTGCAAATGGGAATGATATTTTGGATTTTCCATTCACGGGGAATAATACCAGAATCCAGAAATATATTGATAAGTAAGATAAAGTAGGAAAGCGAATTGTCATCATTGTGTCTGATGAATATGATCAGAATTTCAACCCTGCCTGAAGCAGAGTCTTTGAGGTTTTCCGTAGCTCTTTTTAACTCCTCTATGAAAAATGAAGCATCTAACCATGAAGACGAATTTGGGGTAAGAGGTGGAATAGCTACTTCATCAAGATTAGGGACATAAGGGGGTGCTATTAGAAAATCAGAAATCCAAATGGCTGAATTGTGAGATGACTTCGGTAGGGAAAAGGACGATCTAAATCTGCGAATGATCGACCAAAGTGGTTAAAATTGATTCTAAATCGTTTGGGACACCCGCCTGCAATCCTCCTTACCCGCAGAAGTCCCACGATATGATAAACCTCTACATAATCAAGAATCTCTTTAAAGATTATATTGTAGATAGACAAATACAGAATGATTTCTGTATTTGACTACTTCTTTTCGATTTAAAAATATTCGAATAATTCGCCTTTTTGAATTATTAGTATGAATCAGATGAAACTAAACCAGGCGATTGGGTACATTGTGTATAATAATCTGCTTTTAAAAAAAAAAATGTAAATCAAATTTTAGTAACTAACTAACCATCACACAGTTTCTCCGCAGAGGTAGGCAGAGAGAACGGACCACCAAAGAACTCGATCTTGGCATACTCTTCTTGCTTCATTCGCATTCATACACCATCTTATACACTCTATTATTTTATTCCGACTTCTGACATAGCCCGACTAAAGTATTCACTTGATGTCTTACACTTCCCATATCTTCCCGGGCGTCCCCGGCTTCTTCCTCCATTCACATTCGAGTAATATATTCTCCTTACACTCATTTATTCGTTCATTCGCTCTACATGCCCAAACTATCTAAGTGTCTCTTTCTTAATCTTACTCATTACGCTCATTTCTACAGCATTCAGTTTACTTTCATCCTTCCTCTGCCAGTTCCATGCCTCACTGCCATACAACCCGGGTTGGTATCAATACTGGACTGCTAGCTTCGCTTCTTTGGTCAACTTTCAGCGCCAACCGCGTTCAGTCCCCCGCCAGTCCGCGAGTGTCCTGCATTCACCCTTCTTTCAATATTCCTATCAGTCTTTCCATCTCTCGTAAACATACTTCCCAAATATACAAACTTTTATTAATGTTATTATTAGATTATTAAAAATTTCTACCGATTTAGTTAGAAAATAGTTAAAATTTTCTAACTAAATCGGTTTCACCGATAATGAATCATTTTAAACATCCTCCAAATTAGAATTGGGTGGAAACAAATAAAATTATATAAGTAAGTCTTCGCAATGCGGCCTAACCACACTTTGAAAATGGCCTTTTACGGCGAAACAGCTGTCACAATAATAAAAATTAAGATACTTGCAGAACTTAATAACGACATTATTTAAGTGAACAAAATAATAATGATTAAATGGAGTTGTATGAATTAAACACAAAATCAATTAATATAAGAAGTTGCAGTTAGGCTCCACATGCCATGTACGTATTGTGGATAGATTGCGTTAGTATTAAAAGCATTTTTTAGCAGTATATTCCCAGCACGAGGAATTATTTAAGTGACACATTTTATACCATTCAACTTTCGACAAGCAGGTTCTAACGAGGTTCAGATGATATCATATCAAGAGATAGTGCACTTTATTGCGCGTTCGCGCCCACTGCATGCCTCTTTTTCTGCGCGTGGCATTCCTGCGCGCCATCGTAAGTAATTTATTTTATATTAGTATATAAAACAGGCAATATGCCCGACTAATTAACTTTATGCACAATTTTATGACTTCTTGTTTCGATGACGATCTTTGATTTCTTATCCCAGTGTATTAGTTATAAAAATTCGCCATTGTTGCTATGGCAGTTGTCATGGCCTAGAAAAAGTAGACGGAACCTTAATTCTGCCAGTTTTAATAGTAGCCATATAACTGCATCCCCCGCCACTTTTGACGGATTGCAGAGCATCTTGAGCGATTTGATATAGCGATATTTATATATACTTGTATTTATATATTTTCGACAGCCTCTATGGTCGAGGGGTAAGGCTCTCGACTACAAATCCGAAGGTCGCGGGTTGAAATCGCAAATAAATTGCGCAAATAAATTTTATTTAATTAATTTGTGCTGTTTCACAATTAATTCGCTTAAACATAATGGATAGTACATTTGCGAACGTTCCAAAGTGGCAGATACTCTCAGTATCTCCCTGGTGAAAGACCACCATTCAGAATTGAAATGTTCCTTGAAATGGCTTTTATTCGTGTTTGGTGACCAGATCTGAATAGCCAGGTATTTCCACACCTTCCTCTTCCCCTTCTTCTTCCCCTCCCCAATACCTTCAGCCTCACAACATCCCCCAATTGGGGATGCCATAGTCTCACTGGCTCCAGACGGTTGGGAGCAGTTGGGACTCTTGTGCGGTATTCATATAAAAAAAATGTGCTTAGGTGCTTCGAAATATAAGGTGCTTCGAACAACTAATATAATTAGTCCTTTCGGTACCGGTCCACAGCCGGGAGATATTGCATGAGATCTCTTCAGTGCATGAGAATGAGTCCTTTTTACATCTAGTTCATTCCTTTTGAACAGAGAACACTTATCATAAATTCAACACTAACAGGATAAATGAACCTTTCATATTTTCTTTTCTTATTCTATCTGTTTTCATCTGTGTATTACCTTTAGGGGTCAGTGTAAGAAAGAGTGCTCACCTGTTATTTAAACGCTATGGGCTTTATGCCTACATTATTATTATATTGAACGATAAAGATTTGTGTTTTTATTTTATTTTGACTTTAAACTTCATCTGTAGGATTTTTTAATGCTTCCCAGATTCACTCCTTAATTTTCATAAAAAGACCATAAATACAGTATATTCAAAGGTTACATGACCTGAGTTTTCCCTCGGAGCCTTCCGTTCATGAAAAATTATGTTTTTTTCAATTGCGTTCCGAAATGAGACAATATTAATTAAAAAATAAACTGCCCAACATAATCCAGTAATAGGAATACAAAAATTTCAAAAACATAATGAGTTTATTTTTTATATTATGATTATCTATCCAAGAAACGGCGCTCTAATTCCTCAACGACTGCATTCCCCGAAGAATAAAAATATACGGAGCGAGCGCGCCTCGAATTGCGTTCCTTCACGGAAAATTTTCAAGGAACGCTTAAAGAGAGGGGAGAAACGAGGTCGCCACTTGGAGTGGAAGGGGGGTGAATCACCCCATTAAAGTTTTCAGCGGTTGCTGAAACTGGGGTGGGAATCCGAGGGCTGTTTCAGGAGAACAAAGGAACTCGACAGGGGCGGAATAAAAGAGAAGCACCGATGTTTAGATGTTTTGTGTCATTGTGTCAACTGAGTTTTATGAACACGTGTTAATGTTCACAATTGAACACGTTGAAAAATATTTATTAAGTAAACATTCAAAAATGTTCTTTTACGGAGAAGCTTTTCCAGAGAATCCATTGTCATACTTCTGCAAAAAAATGTTTCGTTAATGTATATTACATCATTTGACCTTTTTTGTTTGTTTCCAAGGCATCGATTTGTGTGAAGACGGGTTTTTTTCGTGTGTTTTAAGTAATGATGACAGTTCTTAATTTTTGCGATAACTATCAATTGATAAAGTTTATGCATTGCATATTACAACTACATAATTTAAATAGCACGATCAATTCAATACATTTAAACAACTTTCTTACGAAGTGCATTCTTCTGGCGAAGTGTGAAAGACGTATGTATTAAAACAGCGCTACCCAATGCTCACAACCAATAATTTAGGGGGTATTGCAAAATATTAACGGTATTTAAGAACTTACGAATTTTGCGCTTTATTACGTTAACTTTAAATAAATACTCAACTTATAATGACAATATAACTACAAAATCACGACGTCTTGCCGCAAAAGCAAGGGGCAGTTTGACAAAAATTGGCTTTTGAGGACAACGCATTTTGACTGTGTGTGGAGTGAAAAGAATCGTCTTTAAGATATTTTTTATATAATTTTTAAACTAAGTTTAGACCACGGACGGCATATTCCTAAATTGAAATGCAACTTTTGTACAAATTAACTAATGACGAACTAAACTGCATTCATAACTCCAAACCGTCAAAATCGCACAAGTGCCCTTTTGCTTTTGGGACGACGTATTATGCACTCCGTAACTATTCAAAATTATTTTTTTCTGTCAAATGTGGTGATAAATTCGAGTTGCATAAAGGAGACCCCAAATACTGATCTATTTGGAATGTTATTACATAAATACACTAATCAAGATTCCATTTACTTTGATAATCGTCAGATTCAAGTCTTGACGATTATCAAACTAAATAGAATAATAATAAATTGGACATGTATACGATACAGATATATATACACAATCTCCTTCCCGATAGCCTGAAAACGGACAATCGAGTAAGAACATTTAAAAAAAATCTGTTCAATTTAAAGATAAGTGATGAAAAAAGCAATGTATAATACAAAAGAATAATAAATAAGATATCTGTTAGATGTAATATAGGAATAATATGTAAGGTATATAAAAAATATGATGTAATATTAAGTAATATGATATATAATATAAGTATTAAAATAGGTTAAGAATAATATGTATGTATATGGTTAAGAAAGTGAAATAATGATATATTTCTAACAAAGATATCCGAACAAAGGCATAATATTCCATACTTTTATCAGAGTCTCAAAATTCTTTCAGTTAGATCAATTCTGTGGTACAAAATTATATTTCAGCACATTAATAACCCTATATTTAATACAAATAGACTAGAGCACAATTACAATACTCGTCTCAATTTGAATGAAGGATTAATGGTTCCTAAGCATAAACACAAATATGGAGAAAGAACTTTAGAACACATGATTTGTATAAATGTGTTACCCGCTGAAAAAAAATAAAAAACTGTAATAAAACTAAACCATTAATAAACACATTGAAAACTTGGCTAGCTGAAAGAAGCTATTTGTATTAGAAATAAGGAAATATTATTTTATTTAACATTTATTGCTTTCGTTTATGTTTTTATTTTATTTCTTTTTTTTATATATTTTTGCAGAAATATTTTAGAGTAATATTCTTTATAAATATTTATGTTTTAAGCTTGTTACATATGGCTTGTATGATTTTATTTTATACATATATATATTTTTTATTTTACATTTTTTGTAACCTTGTCCGTAAATTTTATGTTTTTGATAACAAACTCCCGTTAGACAAACTACAAAAAAGTAGTTTATCGGGACTTTTTGAGTTGTATTTTTTTTTCTGTTGTAAAATTAAATTTAAAAAAAAACTTAATAAATAATAATAAAATAAAATAAAAGCATTCCGCCGGAAAGATTTGTGGCTTTTTTCATCGTTACATACCAAAATTTCAATTTTATGATGAGGGTGACAGGCGTATAGCCGTATAGGTATTGAAGAGTTAGAACGTTCACAAACAAAACCTTTCGACGTTTTTCGGGAGGTATGCGGTTTCGTGCAAAGGCGTTTTATCGAATGAAAATACATATTGTCATTATAATGTGCCAAAAATTAATTTTGCAAGATTCTCTTGCCATACTAGTACATAAATAATTATTTTTTCTACGATTTTCGCTTGTCAAATACATTTTGCCTCCAATTGTGTATGACCCGTTATTAGATTTCTGCAATATTATAATTAAAGTCGTAGGCAAATTACACATTCGGCAGAATACAATTCAATCATTGAAGAAGATAATATTAACATAACCTAAATGAAACGTGAAACCGAAAAAAACAACAGAAAATAAAAATATATCAGTCGCATCTGGGACTCGAACCCAGGACCTCTGTCTTTCCGGGACAACCGCTTTACCAACTTAGCTAATGAGACCAGATCAATTTACGTCATCTTCATCGATATTATATCTCAAATTCAAGATTTGTCAATATTATCCTCGATTTTTAATCCCATATTATTAATACACTTTCATCACTTTCCTCGGCATACTATGAAGATGGCATTAAAAATTCATTTTGGGAAAAGTTGGCCATACGACGTTTACGAAATCCGTTGATTTTTACCACCACCCTTTTTTTACACCTACACCGGTTAATGGTATCTAATAACCGGTAGCAACTCGATATGACCCGTGAACTAGGGACACGTCGATGCTACGGAGGACCCGGCCCCTTCCCTAGAAGTAGGCTCTGCCTGCGACGCATCCCAGTACACGTTATATACAACCTACTTTCGAGGGACACAGGGGTCGCTTACGATTTCCCGCTGCAAGAGTGTTTTCAATAATGACCCATTGACGAGTTGAATTAGAAAATTGTTAGTGTTTCATACGCAAGGGATGACTTCAGACAGGGCACAAGGGAATGCCCTTTTCGGTCTTTAAGTCTGTAATATTTTTCGAAGGGGAATAGAATCTACTGACTTTAAACATTTTCTTAAAAGTAACCAGTGTTCAAAATTTCTACTATTTTCGCCCGCGATTCAAGAGCAAACAATATGCGGATATAGTATGAGATGATAGGGATATAATTTGCTGTGTTAAACAGACATATTATGTGGTTGGTTTATGATCTTTATTGATACTTTATGTGTTTTTATAGCGATACTTTTGTGAATTTTTTTAATACATCGAGGACGCTGTATAAAACAAGAAAAACTCAAAAACACCATATGAATTGTGAATCTTAATCAAAAACTGCAAAATAGATAACACAATCGATTATAATATTTAAGCATGAATGCTGTGGCCTGTGAAAGCACTTAAGTTCAGTTCTGAATTTAACTGTCAATGATGAAATGATTATTCTCGGGATATTCAAATATTTGCAAAACAAAACGTAATATACTGTATAAAGTGGGTTTTACGGACTAGCTCTGCAATACGGATTCCAACTTTACTTAACGGTTACGGTTTTCATATTAGATGGGTTTTGAGTTTCGATCTGACGTTTCCATCCGTCTTGGTCCGCGTGAGAGTTTTTCCGAATTTTACGGCCGAATGCTTTTACAGCGATACATGTACATACACAAGCCAATAAATTTCTACCACCATGTAAGTATATACTAGTATTTTATATAATGTTATCATGTTTGAAAGAAATTTATTATCTTCATCACGTAGAAAAGTCTTGCGCTACAATATTTTATTTAACTTATTAAGCGTTAATATCGTGATATTTTATTATCACGTCAAAGAGCTCGTGACAATGGTGACCTCTTTGACATAAGACACCAAAGATTGGTCTCTGCGGAAGCCAAGATGTAGGTATGGACGCCCCTTGTCGAACAGTCTGGTGTGCAATTACTGAGTGATAATGCTGTATTTTTTTTAAGAGTAACATTTATTAATGAAATCTTTCCCATTTGTCCCACATGTTCCCACATATGCGTTTTTTTTGCACGAAAGTCTCTAGAACGTGTCCCTCGTACAGAGAGAGATTCAAGTGCACTTTCAAATATTAAATACGTATTTTTAAACATGTGGACAGAATAGGCAATTTATATAATTGCCTTCCAGAAAATATTAAATAGAAAAAAGACGAAGTATATTTAAAAAAAAAATTGTTCCTTCCGATGTTAAATGAACAAAATAATTCAATTAAAATGAATAATAATGATAGTCAATTTTAAATCCTCGTGCCCCAGCTGACTCCAGCACACTTAAAAGTCACGAGGCGCCACTGGTAGGGCAGTAACATGAGTAGTTTCTTATTAGCTCCGTCCTGGTTCCGCGAGGCGTGCGACGTACGAATATGTCATAGACAAGTGCGAGCAAGCATCCAGGAATTGTTGAACATTAATGGAAAAGGCCTGAAATATTATTACAATCACGAAAGATTTCATTTGCCCTTTTGACTGCTAAAAAATATATTTGTTGGTTGGGAACTGCCTCGAACGCTAGGAGCGCGGTTCCTGGACAGGGATATCCTGGGAAAATCCTTCGAAGAAATAATGTTAATGAAATATGTATGGGTAAGTACGTATGTAGCTTCAACAATTGATTTTAAGAAGACTGTTTACTAAAAAAAAACGACTTGCTTTGAAGTCGTCAAATCATGTAGGTACCTACGTATCTTTTTGTTACATGTAGGTAGGTACCTAAGTTGTTTTATACAATCCGGATAATCAAGGTCCGAATAATGAAGGTAGTATTGTATCATGTATACGATATCCCATAATCATGGAATTTTAATGAAGCGAAAATTATCGAGCGGCTAGAGAAATAAAACAAATCGGGGAGAACATGGCTATTTCTATTATTCAGATCTGTTCATTTAGGGGCATTCGAAACATGATTATAATGCTACGCACTTACACATGTTGTTAATTTAAATATTCTCGAAAAAAAACCCATATTGTTTTAAATATTGATATTATTATTTGATGTTTTCAATATTTTAATATTATTCTTTTTGTTTACCTATTTTTAATTCAATTCAGAATGTAATTGCTCATTTATATTAGAATTTACTCAGTGTGAAGGCAAACAAATAATAGACAATCAAATCTCTCAAATAACGAAAATCATTGCTTTCTATGCTTTTCAAATGTCAAACTTATAAATAACATCAAACGCCTTATTCATAGTTATTTATAACCATATTCTCAGTAAAACAACAGTCTTTCAATAACTTACCCTGGAGATATTAAAGCCTTGGTAAACCATTGTATTATTCATCACAATATCAGTGTTAAATATTTGCGTTTTTAATCTAACAAGTTAACGACACCCATCTGCATCACGAGCTTCTCGAACAAAATCAATCCATACATTAAGTCCAAGCCTTACAAACTTGGGCTGATCGAGGAACCCTGGCACATTCAATTGAGATGAATGTGAAAAGGAATAAATAATTATTGTAGGTTTAAAGCACAATTCCTTCAAGAAACTTGTGAAAATACAATATTTAATTGCAACACCAACGCATAATAATAATAATTGGATGATTTGCATAGCGCCGTTTTTGTGAAAAATCACCTCAAGGGCGCTGTACAAATATTACTTCCTTTTCTTTATCTAATTGTGTACAAACAGATACAGAAAAACATACTTACCTGCACCTGGCAGGTCGCTTCAGATGAACACAGTTTTATTAGAAAATTTAAGTAAAGAGATGATAGTTTTACAGTTGCTATTTTATCCTCCTTTTCTATTGATATTACATTGATTAGAAGGTTGGTGGCACAAGAAGAGTTGGTATTTATTGAAATATTTATAATTTTTATGACTGGAAAATATTTATAAAATCATCTTAAAAAGCTTAAGAATCTTTTAATTGATATTAACATTTTTTATTTATTTTTACACTTTTAGTTATTTACAGTGTTGCGTGCTGTGGACGCATGTGCGCACCGATGCGTGAATTTTTAAACTTTTTTCTGTATAATGACTTTAGGTACGCACTAACCGGCTAGCCTGGCTAAGCAATTTACGGGTGCATTTCTTCAATTTATAGATACGATTGTCTGAAAAGATGAGTTGCATATATTTTTTTATTAACATTAACAATTCATCTCAATATTTAAAAGCATTAAATGCTGAGAGTGTTTTTTTTTCTAAAATATTAAAATTAACGCCATCTGTGAGCAGCTTTATAATCATGTTTCTAATGGCCTTAAACGGCTAAAGCCTTTTTTTATATTTGATGATTATTAACGCCCTGATGGGCTTTTACATATTTATACTTAATAATAGTAATATTTATTTATTTGAAAATCTAATTATTTTTCAAAAATGAATGAAAACTTTGACTGACCAACTAGGAACAAATCCCGTTTTATGAGAGTCAAATGGACAAGTTTAGTTCATTAACTGTTTGGTTTTTAATTCGTAAAACTCCATTTATTTAGTTTAAATCAAATTTAATAATGTTTTATTAATTATATAATTGAAAATACACTTTGTATATACCACTTTACTTAAAATATATAAATATTTCTACATGTTAGCAATGCTATCATCTTCAGGAATAAATGAATACTAAAAAATAATTTCAAGTATAGAAAAATGATAAAAATTTAAAACAATAATTTAAGAATATACAAAATATGAGCATAAACAAAAATGAATTAAAGTAGGTAAGTAACAGATAAAAAATGTTAATGACAAAATAATTATAAAACATTGAATAATAAATTTAAATTAGAAATACAAATAAAAAATATTATTATTAATATTAATATGAAAATAAATTTAAGAGATAGCTATTATAGCTATAGCAAGCTGCTGTTTCGGCGTTCAATCGGTTTTACCGGTAATAAATAATTTTAAACACCGTCCAAATTAGAATTGTGTGGGAGTAAATAAAATAATATAAGTAAGTCGTCCCAATGTGACCTAACCACTGTTTGAAAATGGCCTTGAATGCCGAAACAGCTGTCACAATAAGAAAAAACTAATATGCTTGCGGAACTTAATAATAACATTATTAAATTTGATTTAAATACATTAAAGTTCATTACTTAAAGGAAAAAAAATGTATTGATATTTTGAATGGTTGGCTTTCACCAGGACTGTGCAGAAGGAATAACGTATAATTGATAATCGCAGCTCACAGTAATCCCGATTCATTCTATTGGTTACTTCCTGAGGGCTGACCTAGTGCACTCTATATCACTTCCTGACCTACATGCAAACCTATTCAACTACTAGTATAACTAAACAAGGTCAATGGTTTATAGGACATGCCTATTACGAGTACACTTATGTCATAATTTATTAATTAAACAACTTCATGTCATGAAATGGGTGCAGCTTGACGCAATTATCTTTGCAGGCGGACAGTGAGAAACTAACAAACGAACCAACGAACTAACGGCCTCCGTCGTAGAAGGGTAAAGTTCTCGACTACGAATCCGAAGGTCGCTGGTTCAAATCCCGGCATGCGCAAGTAGATGTTGTTTAATAAATTTGTGTTGTTTCACTATTAATTCATTTTAATATAATATATAATATATTTGTGGGTCGTTCCAGAGTGGAAGATACTTTCAGCATCGCCCCGGTGAAAGAGCACCATTTAGAAATGAAACATTGTTTGGTGACCAGATTTGGATAGCGAGGTATTTCCCCGCCTTCCTTTATCCCATCTCCCTCCCCTTCACACTACCTTCAGCCTCACAACATACCCCAATTGGGGATGCTATAATCTCACTGGCTCCGGATGGTTGGGAGCAGTTGGAACTGTTTAGCGGTACTTCACAATATGAAAATCAAAAGTTTAACATTTAATTACATATTTCTAAAATGCGTATTTTTTCGTATCCCCAGAATCTACACTATCGACACCAGCGACTACAAAGCTACGTATGTCGATCCTTATGATGTTAATATATCAAATATCGTACAAATCTGACAATAACTCCAGCTCTTGACAATTCCCATACATTGGAATGGCAACATGCTACACTAGCGCCTCTAGTGGCCCGGGTTAGCGGGATTGAGTTTTTCCATACATTTTAACAGATTTATTGTGAAATATATTCTTAATAAATTAGAGACATCCGAAATTCAAAAAATAGATATCAGGTGACTTACATATGATTTTACTCCTTTTTTGCTAATGAATATATAAGAGACTATTAGAATTGTATTAACGTATAAAAGCCTCGCTACTCGCGCACTATGTAAATTGTTTGCAAAGAAAATAAAATATTTATTACAACAGCAACACAGTCTGGAAGCATATAGCTCGGGCCGCTAGAGGCGGTAGTGTAGCATACTGCCAGTATTTTGACATCTATTAGAGTTGTATTTAGCAGCCCGGGCCATGGGCTTCCAGACTGTATTGCTGTTATAATAAATATTTTATTTTCTTATAATAATATATATTTTTTGTAAACAATTTAGATAGTGCGCGAGCAGCGAGGCTATAAATGTTGATCCAATCCTAATAGCCTCTTATATATATGAACAAAAACGGCGTAAAAGCATATATAGGTAACATATATATAGGTGGTATATAGGTGAAAATTTTAAAAATAAATATTAGGGTTACCTATATATGCTTTTACGCCGTTTTTCTTCATATATATAAGAGGCTATTAGGATTGGATCAACATTTACATCACAGAAAATCTATTAAAATGTTTGAAAAAAACTAATTGGTACAACTCGGCCGTTAGAAGACGCTAGTGTAGCATGTTGCTATCAAATTTCAGGAGCCGGGAGTATTTAAGAGTATTTGATCATTTCGAGTTTCAAATACGTGCAGAAACAAATCAAAAGTTTTATTTCTTATATGACTGATGATAGTGATATTGAACAAACCTTAGAAAAAAAATTATCAAACATTTTCCAACAATATAAAATCTTATCATCATTTACATCAAAACACAGAACATATCCAATTTGGTTCTCCACGAACCTTATATTACTACTCAAACAAAACAAAAAAGTTACATACAATTTTTAAACTTACCTAATCGATGACTACTCAAACTTTTCAGTATCGAGAAAAATATGTAAAACACTATCCAAACTGCGCTATAAAGCACACATCACCTCCATTGAAAAAATGCACTAGAAACAAAAGTCTTTAGAATTTTGTCAAAAAATTAAACAATGAAAGCTCAGACTACCTCCCTACAATGCACTATGTAGCAAAGTAGCTAATAGCACCATCGACATTATTAATTTGTTTGCGGATCATTTCCAAATCGTATACGTAGACGAAATATAAATAAAATACCATAACACGTTACATTTATAGAACTACCACATTACACTGAAATCCTGTCTAAATAAGATTCTTTCCCTTGACCCCAACAAATCTGAGGGTCCAGATAACATTCCGCCAATATTTTTTAAACAATGCTCATCTGAAATATCTAATCCACTCATATTATTTAACCATTTACTTTCTTCTGGACATTTTTCAACTCCTTCTAAAAAGTCCATACATACATACATGCATGCATTTATGCAATAGTAGGAGTTTAAAGCTTCTTATTTTCAAGAATGGGTTACTCGTATCGTTAACCTTTGTTATAATGTAGGCATGTCCCTAATCATATTATTAGCTACCTGTGTACCATAAGTCATAACAGTATACATGACCTGCTCTAGCCTAGACAAACATGTTGGCTATTTCGCTCTCTAACGGAAAACAGTAAATAAAAGAAATTGCCACACTGCGTGCAACATTATTTTAATTTGTTAGTGGCAACTAGTTTGGGAATGGTGGGCCGTTTCGTCAGTTTTGTGTCGGAATACGAATTTCTATTCAATGGTTCGTTGACCCGTTACGGGACGTGTCGAAATCGTCCAAAATTGCCACAGCGTTTTTAAAACCATGTCAATTATAAAAACCATGATTATTCCCATAATATATCACGAGCCATGGTAGAATACCAGACGTCATAACCTGAAACATGACATCTGATATCGACCTACATTTTAGCCTTCTTTAAAAGGGTCGAATTGAGAGAAACGTCAAATAAATTGTCAGAAAATTTATATCAGAAGGGGATAAGAAAATGTATTATGTTTGTTGAACATTTCAATATGGTCTCAGAAAAACTCAATAGTACGTCATCAGAAAAAAAAATTATATTGTAGAATGAATACTGTAAGGATAATTTTTTTTTTACTCTATAAAAAAATAAAAAGATAAATACGTAACAAGGAACTCCAGTGGAAAATATAATGACTTTAAAAATAAATATTCATACAGATTAGCAAACGCCGATTCTGATTATACGTAGATTTTATAAATCGTTATTTAAAAGTGAATAAAAAATTATTCAATCAAAACATCGTGTTATGTTGGGACCATTGTATTTAGAATATCTAATGTCACGTGCGTATTCTGTTTTTGAATTAGTACGAAAAAAAATATTTTTCAATTTTGTTTTGTATTTTATATACTCGTACGTATTTTTTTAGTTTGGGCGAAATTTTAAGTTAATTTGGGTTACTTTAAGCTCTGTAATTGTTGTTCAATATAAACAACTATTATTCATGAAAGAAATTAGAAATTAGAGTGATCATGATCAAAGCAATTACATATCACTACGGATATTATGATAATGTTAATGCTCAATAGTATTATTATTCTTTGAGTTAAATTTTCTAAAAGGGTGTATAATTTTATTATTTATGTAACTTATGGTTTATCATGAATAGAATAATGTACGGTAAAACTCATCCTTGCTTTGACATTTGACATTCTAACCTCAAAACTGATAAAAACCGACCGGGCATAGATTTGGAGTGTTTTGCTGGCTTTTAAAAATTGAAATTTAAAAAAAAAAACGAAATATACTGGTATTTAAGTTTGAACGTAATTATTGATATAAAAAAATAGTCCTGTAGTTCCTTATAATAAAAAAATTACGTTTGGTTGGGAATTTTCTGCAATTGGAAATGTTCTTTTATTAAATCGTACTTTGTTAACGCATTGCGAGTAAGTAATTACTATTTTTCGCGTAATTTTCTTCGGTCCAGCTTGAAGTAAAAAAAACTTCGATTACTGGTGGATCCGAAATACCAAGTGTGGAAAATTCCAGATTTGATGTAATCTGGCCAGTATGGAAAGATTTTATGCATGTTTATACCGCTCACTAAACCTCAGCGAATCAGACACATCCGAGCAATTTAAACATTTGAGCGAAACTATTGATGACCTCTTACCCCGCTCGAGTTTGTTATTCTGGTGGACTTCAATGTACATAATGAACTTTGGTTGAAGTTCTCTTGATCAACGAACTCGGCTGGCCGACAGGCAGAATTATTTGCCATTTGCCATGAATTGGAGCAACTGTTTCAGGAGCCTACAAGGATTCCTGATGTCCAGACTCACCGCTCCAATCTGTTAGACCTATTTTTAACTATCGAGTCACGTGGTTATCGGATTGATGTCACAGCGTCTTTCGGATCGTTCGACCATTGCCTGGTGACGACATCAATCCCTATTAACTTCAGACCGCCAATCAAGGGGTGAAGGGAAAAATGTGGCACTATAGGTCAGCAGATTGGTTCGGTCTACGGTCTCACTTTAATGCTTTCCCATGGTCAGCTGTCTGTTTTCAGACATCGGATCCTTCCAGATGTGCCCAGGAAATTGGTGAAGTCACCACATCTGCGATGGATGGCTTCATTCAATCAACCGTTAAACAAACTGGTGTAGGCTCAAAGCTGTGGTTCTTTTGAGAATGCTCCGAAGCAGTTCGACGAAAAAACGCAGCTTACCGAACCTACAACACATCTCGAACATCAGTAGACAGATCAGCATATAACAAATTGACAAAGGAAAGCAAGAGAATCATAAATAGATTGAGCACGTCCGATCAGCTAGCTGCCTGCCCGCATGGCAGCAGTGCATTCTGGTCGCTAGCAGGGTCCATAGGTCGCAATTTCTGCAAATCCTGTCTGCCACCTCTTACCAGACCCGACGGTTCACTAGCAAACACCGCTACCTAACAGGCCAACCTTTTAGGGAACATGTTCGCGGAAAACTCAGAGGGAAAAACTTGACAGAAATTATTTCTGTCAGGGCTTCCTTTGTGGATTTACTGTAAAAAAATCACACATTGAATTACCTAGCTTCATACCGTACGAGTCAAAGTAAGTTCAAATATCGATATAGTACTCTAAAATTGAAAAAGGATATCATTAATATCCTATTATGTAATCCTCCCTCTAAATCTCCAAAGTATTGAAGATATAGGTACTATTTCTTACACTTCTACTTTTGTATGCTTTACCACTGTGAGTACGGGCAATAATCATAACTGGTATTTATAATATTGTAATCATATATATATTAGTTGTAATACTCTAGTTTTAAGCCATTTAAGTAAGTCATTTTGCAGTATTGTGTGTAAAATATGCACTTGGTCGTAAATATGAATTCGTTTTAAGTCACTAGTTATAAGTTTAAATTGTAGGTCACTAGCCATACGTTTTAGTTGTAAGTCTCAGTAGTTAGTTTCTAGATATAAATCTTACTTGTAGATTGTCATTTTATCTTCTACCATATGAATGAATACCGTAGAACTAATAAGTTATACGTCTAAGTGATATGTTACATAAATTATTAGTAAAGCGCCCTTGAGGTGATTTTCCCACGAAAACGGCGCTATAGAAGTAATCAAATTATTATTTTATTATTATTATTATAGAGAAGGAAAACATTGCAAATACGCGATCATCGGCGGAAAATTCGGCCCTCGGTGATCAAAATGCATTCCGCCGTCGGTTCCTTACTGTGGTTTCTATGTGAAAAAGCTGGGGCTCGATTTTAATAAAACTAGAAGGCATGACGGAACACCTGCCCTGGTATTGCAGAGGTGTGCTGCAAAAATTACTCAGATTTTGATAAAGCTCTTTAAAATGTCCCTGAAATGTGGCTCTGTGCCCTGCGGTTGGAAAAATACGCTCATTAATTAACCTGACCGCTCCAACCCGGCCAACTAACGCCCCATAGCGACCACGTCAGTTCTATTCAAGGTGATGGAACGTTTGATCAACGACAAACTGCTCATATACCTCGAAAAGAACAATATTATTAACGACCGTTAATACGGATTCCGACGGAACTGCTCGTGCGGTGATCTTCTCGCGTATGTGACGCATGTTAGGGGCGGTGTCTGGAACATCACGGTAATATTCAAACGGTCTCACTGGACCTTGGTAAAGGCCTTTGACCGGGTTTGGCACCGAGGACTTGTCAACAAACTGCCTTCTTACGGATTTCCCGTATCCTTATGTACGTGGACGGTTGCTGACGGTTTCATCCCTTCCTCGAATTCAATGAATCCTGGCGTCCCACAGGGATCGGTTTTGTCGCCGACATTGTTTTTGTTGCACATCAATACCTCTTGACATGTGCACCAATCCATTGTTAAGCGGATGACAGTACAGTCCATGATAACTTTTTGTTTAACAAGCCCCTAAAAGTCACACAAACTTCAACGGATCGGAAGCAGAGAATGGACTGTTACCTGGAGAGGGTTTCCTCTTGGGGTAAGAATAACCTCGTCGAATTTAATGTTTCAAATGCCCAATCATGTCTGATTACGTCTAAAAGGGATCGAAATGACAATCTAGTCTCCTTTAAAGAAAGCGATCTTCCCAACAACCCCTCTATTGACATTCTTGGTTTAACCTTAAGTGACGAGCTCAAGTATGGGGGCTGCATCAAAGCTAGAGTAAAGTTACCCTCTCAGAAGATGGGCGTATTGTACAGAGCCCGCAGATACTTAAATAGTACACAATTGCTGATCATGTACAAATCGCAAGTGCGCCTCACTGTCGAATTTGGCAGCCACCTTTATTCGGGAGCCCCAAAATATCTGAAAAAAAACCCTTGACTCTATACAGAAATGGGCGGTTCGTTTAATAGATTCGTTTTTCTTAACAAATGGATTGCAATCTTTGGAGTACAGATGTCAAGTGGGAGTACTATCCTTGTTCTACCGGTATTTTAATGGAAGATGATCTGAGGAACTAGCGTCATTAATACCTTTGGCACCAGTGTATAGTCGGTAAACACGCCAAACGCGCGCCCAACATTTGCACACGGTTGACATTTGTCACATGAGAACGGGTCTCTTGTGTTCAACAGCTCGGCTGTGGAATGATCTGCCGGTCTCCATCCTACAACATCTCTTCAAGACCCAAGTTCACTCCTTCCTATCCTCTTAAAGACCCTCCATACAGCATCCCCAAAGTAGATATAGACCTTCAGGGAAATTATTTCCCTCAAGGCTGTAAAAAACTATAACAAAAAACTACACGTAAAACGGTAGCATCTTGAAATTATAATTTTATGGAGTACCTACAATGCTTCTTGAAAATAAATCTCCTTCATTTTTCCCCCGTTATTTTTCAGTGGAGCTTCAGACTAATTTATGAACTTCAGTCCGCCTACTCCGCGGGAATCTAGTAAAGCAAGTGGAGAGCAGGGTAATAATATTATCTTCATGGCTCTGATGCACCGGCTTGTTATTTTCAATGATACCCGTGTCAAGAGAAAAACCACCCACCACTGTTGTCGGCAACTTTAGCGAAGCGAACAATGGTTTCAATTGCAATTAAAACGAGAATAATGGGGCCATCGGTATTTTATATACTTCTAAGCAGAGGCGGCTGGTATTTTTTTTTTCGTTTTAGAGTCGTAAGTAAGGTAAGTTCCGCACTTATTAAAAATATGTATGTATATATCTTCTATATCTGTCATCATTTTTTAGTATACTATGTATCCTGATGAAAAAAGCGTCACTTTCGAAACATGTTGATATTTACATATTAAAAACAGTGGTATAAACAATGTAATTATTATTAATTTATTAATAACAACGCCACAAAATAACTATAAATCTATTCTATAAAAAAAATGGATGTAAGTGGTCAAAAATCTAATTTAATGGTGTCTACTCTTTTACGAAATAGTTTTTGGATGTTTTGGAGCGATACAAAATATTTAATATTTTAAATAAGCTCGTCGATCATTATTTTGTTTGTTCCGATTTTGCTTGTATGTTTTTTTTAATCCCAAATTTAATAAAAAATGGTTAGGCTAAATTAATACATTCTTTGTTCCGATATGAGGGGAGATTAAATCAATCCCATAAAGTGTAAGTATACCATATATTAATACATACAAATAGAAGTGGAAAACGTGTATAAATATTAATTGTATGTAGATAGGTTAGTTTAATCTCATAAAGTGTAAGTATATATTAATACATTCAAATAGTTGTGGAAAATGTGTATAAATATTAATTTTATGTAGATAGGTTAGTTTAATCTCATAAAGTGTAAGTATACGAGTATATTAATACATGCAAATAGAAGTGGAAAATGTGTATAAATAATAATGGCTAACAATAAATTGTGAAAGTTCGGAGAAACACTTCAAAAGGCTTTATCAAAAAGGTAAGTAAGCCAACCCAATATTGATTGACCCTAATCTTCTAAAGCCAATATGAAAAAACCTTTAGAATTGAGACTTTTCTAGCGGCAGTTATAAGCCGCAAAGAAAATATGGGTTGTCCATTTTTTTAAACGGAGGCTCTGAAGAAAATAATTTCTCTCGGGGTCTTTTTTGGTGATGGTGTGTGGAGGGTCTTTTTAAGGGGAGGAAAGAGAGGAATTTATGGGAACGCATAAGGTATGGGGAGTGGGTAGGAATCTGGGGGGTCAGTGTATCCAGGAGTGACGAACGTATGAATCCATCCCTCCCACTGTGGTGCAAGGCGATAGGTCGAAAACATCCCGAAAGTAAATGGGGAAGGTGCATCTTTGCTAGAAGAAAACACACGTAAAAATTAATCCAGCTTCCAGTATGATTTTGAGAGGTGGCTTTCACCAGGTAAAGTATTAAAACCTGTTTAAAACATTACCTGCTGGAATTTTTCTTATACCTACAGGCTATCCACAGTAGCTATGCTCCGGGCAATATACCGACCAAATTATATAACTTTTGTAATTCTGCTTCTATCCATTGCTATCCAGGCGGCTGCTTTCCATTCACACAATCGGAATAATTTGATTGTCCATCCCCACTTTCATAAAGATGGTATGATAATTAATTCAAAGCCATCGTACAGACCTACCTGGACGGTGTGATCACCACATGTACCATGTACCTGCTCAACTAACAGTTTTCGCCCGCCTTGGTCACTGTATAAATTAACAGTTATAATTGAGTAGCGAGGTGAATGTGTGTGAAATGAATAGCGAAGATTTGATAAAAAAAGTGTACCATTGACCTCCGCTGTGAACCCATCCGGTACGCTTTGTACATTTCGTATGAGTTGTAAGTGTACTGGTAACAGTAACACAACATGGTATTTTTCTGCGTACCTATTACGGTAACTTAACTAGGTAACTATCACGCCGTTTCCCCGCAGGGGTAGACAGAGTGGATGGACTGTCATACAGATTTGACACACACTTCTTATATCAACCATATTCATACGTCGCGTCGTCTCATACATACTCTTACGTTCTCACATACGTTATTCGGACTTGAAATCGCCAGACTTAAGTTTTTTGTCACTTAACCGTGTATTCCCTGAGCGTCATCGACTGCTCTACATGTACAAATCATCTAATCGTCCCTTTCTTAATCTTGTAATGAAGCTCAAATCACCCTTATTTCCGAATTTGTAATGCGGTCGTACATGTTTTTACTACACATACGCCTTTGGGATCTCAGTTCCACGGCATCTAGTCTTCTTTCATCCTTTATTCGGTATCAGCGCTTCACTCTAGACTATTGGTCTCTTCTTTGACTTTTTTATAAGAAAACCGACAGTAGGTAAGTGTGACACACCCAATATTGGGACATATCTTGAAGCAGATTAAAAGTTTAATTGGGAAGAGGTGCGAACGATTCTTTAAGAATGTGTAACTAAGTACATCAAAGCACGAATGACAGTGTTTAAAACTACCTGCAGGAGTATTGTTACCTATTTTACTGTTCAATCGAATATGATTTATTAGCATGCACCCATTCAGCGGACGTCAGTGCATGACCACGTCGTTTGTCATAACCCACGGGAAAAATACTGGAAAATACTCGAAAACGTCACAACGAATTTGAGACCACTCACGGCTCAATTTCCAAAATTTTATCGAAAAATAATGACAGCCGATGTAGTCAAATGAACTAAAAAAGCGTGTTTTCAAAAGCTTTTTTTTTAGCACCAAACATGGGTTTATGAGAAAATAACATAATATTATTATAGGTATTAGATATAGCAGTGGCGTGCGTTACTTTATGATCAAAGGTAGGCTCTGTGTAGTTTTCTCAAGTTCGCTTATGAATAGCGCATTAAATATTTGAAAATAGGTATTTCATTATCATTTTCCACGGATCGTTGTAGCCAACTGAATAAATGAACTTACATCCATTTCTTAGACATTTGTAGCACTTTTTCATTTTTCTTTATGGTTCGTTGTGTTTTCTTAGGGTATGCACAGATTTTCAGCTTTTATGGACTACACGCCACTGAGGTATAGCGCACAAACAATAACTTTAATATTTTGGAATTATGCATCCTAGGGAGGATGTGGAATACCATTCCAACAGAGCTCTTGAATAACTGTTTTTGTAATATTATTATTAATATTAGTAGTCCGATGTTTGGAGGCCGACACTCAAACAAAAGAAAATTATTATTGCAAACCTTTTTAAAGATTGAAATATTGGAGACATGTATTCAATTAATGCGTTTTTTTTGTAATCAAATAATATTTGACATAGTGTCGCAAAAATAACCAAATCGCCGCTACTTCAAAAACAGGCCGCCTCAAGCAAGATTTAAAAATTAATACAAAGTGTGTTTTTTATAATGCACGTGAAATTGGCGAGTATCAAGTGAAAAAAAATATAAACCCCTAATTACAAGTTTTGCGATTTTCGTGAAGGTTACTACTCACCTACAAATCCGTTAAAGGAGGCATCGGTGTGTATAATTTGTAAATCATTATTTAAAAGTTAACAAAAAACCATCTCATTAAAACATCCTTTTTTGTTGGTACCATTGCATTCTCTACATCTCACGTCACGGGTCTCGTCCGCGCGTATTGTGGTTTTGGATTTGTATGGAAATTTTTACTTGTTGATTTTAAATGTGTATTATTTTAAGATTTGGTGAAATTTTAACTTAATTTCGGTGCCTGTTCTATAATTGTTATCGAAGATTTAAAAACCACTTTTATTCAAAGTAATAAGATATAATACGGAAATTATGACAATGCTATTGTAAATATTATTATTATTATTTGATATAAAATTAATTTCTAAACAGGTTCGTAATTTTATTACTTCTGTTTAGTTGTGGCTTGTTATGAAACTGTATATATAAAAATCAATGTAAGTTTGTTTGTCCTCGATGTTCTCGAAAATCACTGTACCGGTTTCGCTGAAAATAGCAAAGATTGTTTTTATTAGTGCCGGGAAGATTTAGAAAGTAGTTTTAATGAAATACAATATGTAAAACTGTTGCAATAACGTTTTAAAGCTAGCATGAAAAACATTGAACCCTCCATGTTTTATTTAGGTTAGCCCATAGATATAACACTCTGGTTAGCCACATATTGCATATTCAAAAGAAGAAGGTGTTTTTGGGTAGAATATTTTCAAAATTTAAAACACGAGGAGGTACCTACTTAAGAACTTTATGATTTAGATATATTTTGAAAAAATAAACGTTTGGAATGAAATAAAATATTCAAATGAATGTTTCTTTATTTGAAGATAGTTACTTTCGCTGTCAAATGAATTATTATACCCGAGCAAGGCCGGATACACATCAGCTAGTAAAATATAAAATTATGTACGTTAAAGTTTATTCTTATTTTGACATTTGACATTTTAACCTAAAATATAGATTATAGATTTAGGTTATAGATTATAGGTTATAGATTTGGAGCGTTTTGGTGGGCTTTTAAAAATTAAAAAATATGTTCGGTGTCAAAATGTTTTGTTTTTTTTTTAACTTGTCTTTACGTTAGAACTTCATTATTTATTTTTTAAATGGACTGGAGTTACTTATTCTTGAATGCTATGGTTTTTTTTTTCACAATGGTAGTACTACTTCTGTGAAAATTCTGATATTTTGTGTATTTTTGCAATGTTTTTTTCTACAGCAAAACGTCTTCGTATTCTGTCAAGAAAATCCTATTAAC
Source organism: Halesus radiatus (assembly GCA_022606495.2). Taxonomy (NCBI): domain Eukaryota; kingdom Metazoa; phylum Arthropoda; class Insecta; order Trichoptera; family Limnephilidae; genus Halesus; species Halesus radiatus. Next base: position 114,754 of record JAHDVE020001402.1, read on the forward strand.
TAACCCTAAGAACTCATTAATAAGAGAATTATTAACTCTCTTCTTGTTACTTAAAATTCAAAATCCACTTACTAACCTTCGTAATCTTATCTTGAAAACGGATATTAAAAATTCCAGCTCGAGTTAAAAGAACCTAAAAAAAATAATGTTTCCAGAGCCATTTTTAAACCAACGGTAACTTTAATTTCTCTCTGGGAGAGAATTACTGAACATAATGGAAATTTTTGCTGCGGAAAATTGATTTATCCGATATCTTTGCAAGTTGGCGCATTTTTTCTACGTGCATTTTTTCCACTTTAGTTCCACCGTAAAATCAAGTGCCTTCGAGTATAGTCGCCCCACTATGTCCACTAGCCTCCCACAAGAGGGGTGGGATAAGAGTATGAGATTGGAGGTTTACATTGGATGGATGCAGGACCGGAACATTAACATTTTATTTTTCGTACATTTAAAAAATATAAATATTTAATATTATTTCAACTTCAGATCATATTTCAACCAACCTACGTAGGAACATTGTTATTAGATACAATGAGGAACCCCATTTTTTTATCAATAATGACGTTCTAACTTAAATACAAGTATTTATTTTTTTCTAAAGTGGCTTTTAATTATAAAATAATTTTCAATTATGTAATTTTTCAAAGCCCGCCAAAATGCTCCATGGCCGGTCGGTTTTGAGGTTAGAATTTCAAATGTCAAAACAATGCCTAGTATGGTGATTTAATGTATCTACTCCATGTAAATGTATTCATTAAATATCATGTATTTTATAAATAAATAAAAATGATGAGCTTTATCGTACAAAATTTTATATTCTACCAGCCGATGTGTACCCGGCCTAGCTCGGAATTATATATATATTTTTTAATAAAGTTGTGAATTCTTGTTTGGCGTTTGGGTGCCATAATTGATTTAACAGCGAAAGTAATCACTTGTGCGACCATTACTATCCCTAAACAAAGATAAATTTATTCCAAACATTTTTTTTTATATATCTAAATAATAAAGTTCTTAAGTAGGTACCTACTTGTGTTTTCTATTTTTAAAATATTCTACCCAAACAAGTGGTATATCTATAGGCTAACTTCAATACAACATGGCGGGTCCAATGTTTCTCATACTTATTTTAAAACGTTATAGCATAGTTCTACATATTGTATTTCATTCAAACTACTCTCTAAACCTTCCCGGCACTAATAAGTACAAACTGTACTATTTTCAGCGAAATCGGTAGAGTAATTTTCGATAAAATCGACGACAAAAGGACAGACAAACACTCATTTTTATATAAAAAAAAATAAAATGAAAGATTCATAGTAAACCATAATTAAGTAAACATAAGTAATAAAATTATAAACCTATTTAGAAACTTTAACTCAAAGAATAATATCAATATTTAACATTACCATTATCATAATATCCGCATTGACAATTGCATTGCCTGTGAATATTCTTATTTCTTTCATTAATAATAGTTTTATTTTTATTTTTTATATTGAATAAAGTTTAAAGTCACCCAAATAAAGTTTAAATCTCACCATAACCTTAAAATATATACATACATCTTCTTCCCCTTGTCCTACTCGGGTCCTACCCGTCACATCGACCAGGCGTCCTTGTCCTGATCCGTCCATAGTAGGCCTGCCTCTGCCGTCCTGCCTCTCATCAGACAGCCTCCAAAATACAAAATAAAATGGACAAATAAAAATTTCAGTCCAAATCCAAAATCAAAATACACGCGGATGAGAACCGTCACGACAGATGTTCAGAATGCAATGGTACCAACATAGCATAATGTTTTGATAAGATTATTCACTTTTAAATAACGATTTATAAATTCTACGTATATACTCGTGTGTTATAATAAAACTTGTTTAATCTGAATCAGCGTTTGCTGATCTATGTGAATATTTTTAGACCGTAATATTTTTCACTGCAGTTCCTTATTAAAATCGAAAATTTCGTGATGTTGTGCATAGTTATTTTGTGCTTGTATTATTTCCATCGCAACGATTTTAATTTGAAATTAACAAATAACGCAATTTATCAAATCCAAATTAATGAATTCAATCCGAAATTAATACATTGGTGCTCTAGGTCAGGAGTCTCCAAACTGCGGCCCGCGTGCCAATACTTGCCCGCTAGCAACATCAATCCGGCCCGCGGTAGTTTAATTTGATTACAATGTAAGTAAAGCATACAAAATAATAATCAGATGTTCTTATTTAACGACCAATTAAGAAACACAATAACTGACAGACGTATGAAATTGAACATTTTTACTGTAATTACAGTATGTTGGTGCCTCCCTTGTGATCATTTCTATCTACCGTCCTGGGTCATGTGCCCCGAATACAAAATTCTTTAATGATTTCCGGTCTCTTATAGAATGTGTCTCCAACTACAACTGTGATATTATAATTCTGGGAGACATTAATATTCACCTGGAAAAGAAGACAGATCCCCATTCAATAAAATTTACAAAAATTCTACGTGATTTCGGCTGCGAGCAGTGGGTGAACTCTGCTACTCATGATGCAGGCGGTACACTCGATATCATTATCTCACGAGTTGGATTTCCCCCGATAAGCACAGAGGTACTGGATGTTGGACTCTCCGATCATCGCCTCCTCACTTCCGTATTCGCCTTTGATCCTCCAAAACTGGAGTTCAAAACAATCGTCTCCAGAAATTGGAGGATATTCGATATTGAGGAATTTTGCACGGAACTGAGAACCTCGCGTCTCTGTAATCAAGATGATCTTGAAGAAATCGAGTTAGATGATCTGGTTAAATTGTACAACACCACGCTACTATATTTACTTGATAAACATGCTCCTTCTACAGAAAAGATATGTCGCATACGGAAATGTAGCAAATGGTTTGATGCTGAATGTCTCAAGAAGAAGAAGGAAATGCGAAAATTAGAGCGACAATACAGGAAGCATCCAACTGGTAGCAATCGTCAACTATGGATTGACGAACAAAAATCATACAGAAAAGAAGTGGCACAAAAAAAGTCAATTTTTTGGTGTGATCAAATAGATTCGCAGAAGGACCCGCGAAAGCTCTGGCAGCACTTAAAAACCGTTTGTGGAGAGAACAATGCCCCGACTGACTCCTCTCTTGAAGCGGCTTCTCTAGCAGCTTACTTTAACAGTAAAGTTCAAAATATAAGAGCCCTTAGTGGAGCGGGGTCACCTTCCATAACTGCGCCAAGACCACTGTCTGGTGATTTCATAAAATTCTCAAATGTTACAATAGAGGATATAACACGGGCTATAATATCTTGTCCGAATAAGCAATGTGCTCAAGATCCTCTGCCTACCTGGCTCATAAAAAAATGCCTCCCTGATATAGCGCCTGTAATTACCAGCATTATTCAGAGGTCTTTAAAAAATTCACTTGTTCCCGGCACACTTAAAAAGTCACTAATAACACCAATACTGAAAAAAACAAATCTTGATGCTGACAATGCGGTTAGTTACAGGCCTATATCTAATTTACCTTTTCTTGCCAAATTGCTAGAGAAAATTGTAGCTAAACAATTAGTGGGGTATTTGAACTCTGCTGGTTTGTTTGCGAAAAATCAATCAGCCTATAGACAGTTTCATTCAACAGAGACTGTTCTTTTGCGGATCATTTCAGATCTGATTCTTGGGATGGAAGCAGGTAAAGTGGGTTTAGTGTCCATCCTTGACATGAGTGCTGCATTCGATACGGTGGATAACAGTATCCTACTAAATGTGCTCGATACCGAATTTGGCGTTCGGGGTGATGTGCTAAAATGGATGACATCTTACCTGTCTGGACGAATAAGCTCAGTAATTTTCAATAAATGTACTTCACCTGAATCTCCAATTGAATTTGGAGTTCCCCAAGGTTCCGTCCTGGGTCCCATTCTCTTTATTTTGTATACAAATCGTCTTGAACGCCTCATTCACTCGGCTGGTTTTGAATCACAGGGCTATGCGGATGATCGTATAATTTTCAAGTTTTGTTCTCCGGATGAAAAGCACATCTTAAAAAATGAGGTTGTTGACTTTATTGACACAGTATCAAGTTGGATGTCTGTTAATAAACTTAAACTTAACCCTACCAAAACAGAGTTCATTTGGATATCTTCTCCCGGAAGGCAGGACCTTCTTGATTTCAGTCCGATTCAAATTCAAGGCACTGATATCATTCCTTCTAAAGAAATTAAATTTCTTGGTTTCACTATCGACAGTTGTCTATCTCTTGAGTCGCAAATCTCAAAGGCTAAGTTCTGGCTTTTTCCATCTTAGGCAGATAAAATCAATCAGTAGATGCCTTCCCTCTGATGCAGCTAAAACACTAATAAATTCTTTTGTTGTCTCACGTATGGACTACTGTAATAGTGCATATGCTGGTCTCCCCCAGAAACAACTCAATAGGATCCAGTCTGTCTTCAATGCTGCGGCGAGAATTATATATAGTGAGCCTAAATATTGTCACATAACTCCACTTCTAAGGGATCGCCTTCATTGGCTTCGATGCCCTGAAAGAATAGAATTCAAGATTTGCTTAACAACCTTCAAAGCACTCCACGGAAAGGCACCAGCCTATATATCTGAACTCTGTGTCCGACAAAACCCAGGTGATAGACAGCTTTCTTTGAGGTCAGCAGATTTGAATGCTGCTAACCGATTAGTTGAACCCTCTCGGTCAAATAAACCCGTGTACTATGATCGCGCTTTTTGTATATCGGGCCCGGTCATCTGGAATAAGCTTCCCCCAAATATTGCTAACATTCAGAATTAGCAGAGTTCAAACGGGTATTGAAAACAAAATTATTCAAAAAATCCTATCCGACATAAAACATAAATTCATGTACGTAGAAACATAATTTCAGGACATTTTTTTCTTTCTTTTTCTTTTTCTTTTTCTTTCAATCCTCCATAGCTTATTTAGTTGCGGTTTTCTCTCCTTGTTATTTAATTTCATTAGTATTCAGTGAAAAACCATGTATATAATGTCATATAATTTTCTCTTGTTATTTGTACCTTCTACATATTTGATTATTTACACCATTAGTTTCTAAATTGTTATTTTATAATACCTGCTCATGAATATTGTATGTCATAGTATTAATTTGCATATTGTATATATATTATAATAACAGATATACTATGTAGTATATCTGTTATTTTACAATTAGGTTAGGTTAGTTAGTGTAAAGCGCACTTGAGGTGAACCTTCACAAAACTGCGCTATAGAAATTAACTCTTATTATTATTATTATTATTATTGGTATGATGAGCTAGATAGGTGAGCTTAGGCTAAAAAGTTTGGAGACCCCTGCTCTAGGTAATTTGTGGTTTTAATAACAAAGGAATCATCTATTCCGATCATATTTTGACTCTAAAACTATCCTGGGTGAGTGTTTAGTTGTTGTTCTTTTAATATGAATACCACACAAGACCCTCAACTGCCTGGAACCACTGGGACTAAATCATCCCCAAATGAGGCATGCTGTGAGGATGAAGGTGGTGTGGAGGATAAAATGGGGTAGATGAAGGTTGGGACGTACCTGACTATTCAGATTTGATTACATTTGTTGGTCTCTTTCATCAGGGCGATGCTGAGAGTACCTACCGCTTAGGAGTACCTACAATTTGCCAAATAAATCTTTTGTTCGGGGGGCGGTTTCCATAAATGATGTCACAGGTTTAGGGAAGAAAGGGGTCAGCGGAATTGTGACACAGTCTTTGTGTTCTTGGCCATATTTTACAGAACTGTGTGACATATGGTAGGAGGGGGGTAACATTTCACGAAAACCATTATGACATCATTTATGGAAGTTGCCTTATAAGCGATTATATTGTAGTATCATCACTTCCTTTTTTAAAATTCGATCAATATCTCATCGGTGAGATCACACATACATAGTATGACCTAATGACCTATTACGTTGGTAGCTCATCTTGGACAGCATTATCCGAGAACGGATCTCGAAGTGTGTAAATGTGAGAATATTATTATGAGGGAATGATTCGTCATGCTCTTTTAAAAAAACTTTTATTTTATTTAATATTAGGATAATTACAGACATTTATGCTCCTTCTGAGTGCTTCCACGCAGATCATCAAAATGAAATTACGTTTGTTTTTAATAGAAAAATTGTTCGATTTCCCATTGAAAATTGTCAAAAAGTGAGTGAATTTTTTTCTGTGTGTTTGTATATTGTGTGCAAATTAAACAAGTTAGTCATTGTTGCAGATCGATTTCGATATTTTTTAATTTAAAATATTTTTTTTAAAGATGAGTAATTACAAGTTATTATCAAAATCAACGTATATAATATGTCTAAATATATTACGTATCACGATGTTGTAAGGGAGAATGGAAGGAAGAATTTTTCGAATAGAATTATTTCTGAAAAATATATACTTTCACAACCTTCTTTGTTCGGAGAAATCATAAAAAAATATCACAAATGTACTGATGCATAATGTAGATTAGAAACATTTTAAAAGTGGAATATAAATAATATTTACGGATCGATATAATCTACTTATTCCTCCAGTAGGTGAATAAGTTTTTTTTTAATCTGTGGTCATTATATCTTAATAAATTTATTCAGCTGACAAAAGAATTCTTGATTAAATATGTTACAGCGCCATCTACGTTTCATCCTTCGAAACATTTTCTATTCATGTCCAGCGATGTTATGAAGCGTATGATAAGGGAGTTTCCTACATAAGTCGGCAGTTTTGAATAATGTTTTCCGGTTTGACCGACAGAGCCCCGCTGTGGTGTGTGTGTTTTCTGTCAATTTGTTATGATTTGGTTCTTGGACTGTCTGCGCTGAATGCGGAGATACAAACCCTTGTGCGAGCAAGGGATGGAAAATAGGGGGTATTTTTCTTCTTGATTCGTATGCAGGTACGTTCTGTCGATAACTCCGTTCGGGTGGGCGCACGTACGTTGTTTCATGGAAATGTGATAAATTCTCCATTCGAGTCGCAGCAACACGGTTTTCGCTAAAATCTTGTCAAATGCATCTGAAATCGCGGGCTTACGGCCTACGCCCGTTTTTTCACTGACATGACTTTAGAGGATCCATTTTTCGTAGTTAAAGAGTAAGTTTGACATTTTATTCTCGAACGCTACTGCAAATGGCTTCCTTTAAATTCCGCTATCAAGTAACAAAGAATACCTGTCGCCTGCCAATAGCTGATAAGTAATTTTAGATAATGTTCTTATCGTGTTCGTATTGGCGGCTGTATCGATCGATCAGTTTTCTATTGTATATTATAGGTGTAGTGCTGTATTGGTGAGCAATGCGTCCTGAGGACCTTGTATCTGCTTTCAGCGAAGTGTTCAAGGCGCTGAACAAGACCCGGGGGCTGTACTTGCGGTGGCTGGAGCTAGGAGACGCGTCGGGCGGGCCAGCAGGAGCCGAGGCGGAGTGGACCACCACGGAGCTGCGGAATGCTCTGCGTAGCATCGAGTGGGATCTAGAGGACCTCGAAGACACCATCAATATCCTTCACAACTTGCATGTCATCTGTCATCCATCCAGTATCATCCCCGATTAGTGTTTAGTTCCTTGCCGTATGTTAGCTTACCAGCCACCAACCTGTGGCCAACATCTATGCAATGACATCAAATATTCATAACATCATCAAATTGTGAAATGTCATCATTATTTTGTCATGGATTATCTTTAAATTCACTTGAAGTGTGTCAGCAATATGTTATCATATAATAGTATTGACATATTTTTCATTAATTTATTGAATTATGTCACCTAACCCTCAACTTGTGTTGTTTTCTCATAGCAATAATTTATTATTATCCTTAACTTATGAACACGTATTGTTGAGAAGAATCCGTCTAAATTCAAGATTGATAATAAAGAATTGACCAGTCGGCGAAACTTCATTGAAACTACACGGCTGGAAGTGAAGGTAATATTATCAAAACATTTATATTTCTGATTCCAATGCGATTTATCACTCATGACATATTCCTGTTTGCCGCTGTTACTTATTATATTATGTATCTATAATTTATATTATAATAATATGGGAAAGAGGGAATGGATACACTATTGATCTTATACCCTCCCTTCAAAAATTCTTGTGTTATTTTTACCATTAAATTTATAATTTATATTAAATTTCTATTTTGCGAAAAAATAAACAATTTATTTTATTGATTTTTGGCGTCATAAGCCATGCTACGCTTTCCCCGACTTTAGCCATCGTTTCGGACAACCTTGTAATGTCATCATCGAGGTAGAGTGTAGAAAAATAGTGTTTATTTGTACAGAACTGAGTGCCGAAAACCACATTGATGAAGATTAACGACGGCAGAATGGCATCACTTCTACACAAATAAACACACTTTTTATGACACTATACATCTTCCTCGATGATGGATACTGGCAAGGCAGTCTGAAAAGTTTGCTAAATTAGATGGAAGAGCAACGCAGCTTATTTATTACCGCAAAAATCAATCAACGTAATGCTTTAGGCTGTGAGAATCCTAATATCTCAAATAGTCTTCAATGCTAAGAATTTATATACACCAATTCATTATTATTTTTCAACATGCAATCTGAACAGTTGTGTTGTATACGATCAATTGGATTGAACTAAATAAATCATATATTTTCATATGAAGCGGTAACTTTGTGATGTTACATTATAATTTAAAAATAAAACAATAACTTTGTTGACATCACTTTTATTTCTATATGCTTGTTGCCGACCGGGTTTCAGGGCAGTATAATCACACATAAGTATTCGATTTCACATCCACTTTTACAACAAAGTATTACTTGAGTAGCAACAAGTGAAAGTCAAGTTACCATTTCAATAATTCGATAAAGCATGTCGGACACTAGTTCATAGTTCAGGCAACAAGTGTATCATATAGTGCAGTCCATTGAAGATGTATATTCAAAAACTTCCTGCAGTTTCTTTGAACTAAAATTACTGCAGATTTTTTCCTCTTTTTAGTATGTAATCTCAAAACTGATTAATATAAGTCTTTACACTTATTTTTGGCATTAAGACACTGATTTGGCGACCCTTGTGAACTGCGATGCGTAAAACAATTGTTAAATAATATTGTCATGTTTAGTATTCATCATAACAATATGAAAAAATTGGATAATTTTTATTTGTCACAATTACTGTTTGAATATTTTTACCTATCAAATCTAGCCAACTTCGAATATGTACGAGGTGTGATAAAAAAATACAGTGAATGAATTTTTATAGCAGCAACTACTAGCGCTGGATCCATTTGAAATAAATCCAATAGCCTGATCCTTTGAGATAGTGTCAAGTTTGAACAACTTTTGACTTGTCAGTCGGCTTCCAGAGCCGGAAGAGTGGGGTCATCTTTACCGTGTTATGAATTTCGAACAACTCGTTAACGTTAAGTTTTATTTTTAGTCGCAAAAAAGTACCAAAGAAGCTCATGAAATGTTAAAATCAGTGTAAGACGATAATGTGGTGACTCTGAAGACTGTTTACAAAGGATATGAGCGATTTAAAAGCAGAAATGAGTCGGTTGAAGATGAGCAACAGTTGGGACATCCTTCGACCTCAAAAACAGACGAAAAGTGGCAAAAATGGTTTGTCCAAACAGACGATTGACGATTCGAGAGTTTACAGAAGAACTGAACATCTCATATGGCTCTGTGCAAAGCATTTTAACTGATAATTTGCAAATGAGAAGTAAGTGAGTGTGAAATTTGTTCCCAAACTTTTGACTGACGAACAGAAGGAAAATCGCATGTCAGTTTGCAAGGAATTGAATTTGCACGGACTTGATTGACGGATCGTCTTAAAGCAGATCCGGACTTCATGGCCAAAATTATAACTGGAAATGAAAGATGGAAGAAAATTCAGAGGTCCCAGTGGAAAACGAGTGACTCACCTCGCCCTAAGAAGGCATGTCAGTCAAAGTCGAATGTCAAGGTCATGGTAATTGTTTTTTTTTTATAGTTATGGCATAGTGTGATCAGAGTTTGCTCCATGGGGAACAACTGTGAAATCCAAATATTACAAAGGCTTACTGTAACGTTTGCGAAACGATGTGCGGAGATACGTATCAGAAAAATTGGCCAAGGGCTTCCTCCCTCGTCACTGCAACGCACCATGTCACACCTCGCTTCTAATCCGCCAGTTTTTGGGTGAAAAAAAAAGGTTCCTGTCTGTCCACATCTGCCTTACTCTCCGGATTTAGCACCATGCGAATTCTGGCTATCCCAAAAATAAAAACTGTCCTTAAAGGAAAATGTTTTGACACCATTCCCGACATTGAGAGGGCCACGACGGAGCAGCTGAAGGCTCTTCCGAAAGAAGCCTTCCAGAAATGCTTCCAATCATAGAAACTTAACATTGGGATAAGTGCATCGCTAGCCGAGGATAGTGGAGAGTACTTTGAAGGCAATTAATTCAAATTTGATGTAAGCTTATTTCTTTGTTCGTAATTAAATTATTCTCTGAATTTTTTGATCACACCTCGTAAATGTATACTCTTCATTTATTTTTTTATAGCTCAACTTAGTACTTGTTCATGTACACCTGAAGGGTGCGATATAGCATTGTGCTGAAAAAGTCACATTTCACGTGATTGAATTAATTTTATTTTTTTATAGCTCAACTTAGTACTTGTTCATGTACACCTGAAGGGTGCGATATAGCATTGTGCTGAAAAAGTCACATTTCACGTGATTGAATTAAATTTATTTTTTTATAGCTCAACTTAGTACTTGTTCATGTACACCTGAAGGGTGCGATATAGCATTGTGCTGAAAAAGTCAGATTTCACGTGATTGAATTAAATTAATTTTTTTATAGCTCAACTTAGTACTTGTTCATGTACACCTGAAGGGTGCGATATAGCATTGTGCTGAAAAAGTCAGATTTCACGTGATTGAATTAAATTTATTTTTTTATAGGTCAACTTAGTACTTGTTCATGTACACCTGAAGGGTGCGATATAGCATTGTGCTGAAAAAGTCACATTTCACGTGATTGAATTAAATTTATTTTTTATAAGAAACCTGAATAAGTCTATTTTCGAACTGTTTGCGCATTCATTTTGTTGCATAGCTGATGTTGTATTAAATATTATTTTTAAAGATAGACAAATATTCCCGAGTTAGAAATAGCCTAATCGTATTTTAATTCTCCCTACTCCCATAAATTAAAAGCGATATTTGTTGTTTATGCAATGATGGAGGACTTAGCTAGTAGATGATTTAACATGTGAAGTCTGGATGCGAATCCGACCCTTTGAGCCACTTGGCTGCTAACCGGTTGTGTCTGTGCTGTGTTTGTACTTAAAGGTACAGCCGTACAGCACTAATAAACTCTTAATAAAAGATGTAATAAACATGCAAGCGATAAGTTACAACTGTTTGAAGTTCTCTACTAACAAAGTGTGAGCCCCGTGGTGCAACAGTTCTTTAACTTGGTGCGCGCCCTTAATTGATTTGAACCCGATGCAAATACCTCATGTACGATTAAGGGCTTTGATTTTCCGTATTTCATTACTGAACATGTATGTGAACAAGAGCTAAGGATATTTATCTAAAATATGTCTGTTTCTTTATTATTTATCAGATTAGGGATCAATTCAGAACAGTGAGCTAGATTAGCCACGGCACACATCTGATAAAATGACTTTTATATGTTACATAATTCTAAATGACTAACTACACCATTAATTATTTATTAAAGTAAGACAAATAATTATTATCTAATAATAAAAAATCATCTAACAGGTTTATATTGTATTGTACTCAGTTGTGTGAGTGTGTTTGAATAAAGCGCAAACCTCAAACACACTCAAACATGCCTGAGAGTGTTTTGATATTGTGTAACTCTTCTGTTCCATTGGCAGGATATGAAAGACAAGATGAACGTGAACAGAGGCAAGGAACGCTTGAGGCTCGCGGACGGCCCGGGCAGCGTGCCCCCGAGGCACTCCACCACGAAGTACTCCAAGCTAGAGAACCAAACCGATAGCCCCAGTCGCTATGATGATAGTTTCCTCTCGGAGAACTCTGCGGTCCAGCAGAGGATGTTGGACTCTCAGGACGAGCAGCTGAATGTCATCAGCCACTCCATTGGATCTCTCAAGACAGTTTCTAGGCAGATCGGGGTTGAGCTTGATGAACAGGCTGTGTAAGTTGTTTTTTTTTTTTTACATTATTTACATTAACCCTAGGAATGCACGACTTCTTTCTACAGCCCGGGCAGTATGAATTTCATTACAATTAACCAATAAGGTTGCTCCATTTCACTGGCCACATGTCTGACCCAAGTATAACTAAGGGAGCAATCCCTTATTTCAACAAATCAGTGAAATCCCTTTACCCATTTTTAGTTGTGAGCTAACTACGAAGATTTTTATTGTACTTGAAATCTAGTTGAGCGCATATCAAGAGTTTGATTGTTTTTTGGTTCGAATTTCTGAGAAATTTCAATATGAAAAAGTTAGGTGCGCATGACACATCTATTGATTTAAACAATAGAGAAGGGCCATTGCCAAAGATATAATAGGCAAGCACTATGTGAAACCAGAAGACATTCCACTCTGTTTTCTTCCCAGATTGAGAGAGATTTTTCAAAATTCAAACATCTTCTGAAAAACGATAATGGTTCGTGAGCCATGTTACGAGTGCACCTGTTTTATAATTTATCATTGAGATATTTTATTTAAGTTGAATGCTACGCAAATCAATGTGTAGTTTTATTTCTAATAAATATTTTGGATATGGAATAAACACTTATCGTACCGAGGGTATAATTTTAATATTCCTAGCCAATTATTAGCTATACGTTCAAATTATTGTGGTATAAATGTTTCCACCTTTAGTATATCTATCATATTCTTAAGCATAATGATGAAGAAAACCTTTATATTTATATTTCTTTCCAAACGCGTATATTTCATAGAAGCTACTAAGTGACCTGCATATAATAAAAATTTTAAGTGTCTGAAAAGTAACGTTTGCACGCTACGCAGAAACGAGCTCATTAAAATTCTAATGGTTTTTCAAGAACTTTGGTAGAAGAGGCGATGTAGAAATACGATAAGAATTCTTTCTTGTTGTTGCAATATGTAATTTATTTCATGTTGCATTATCGAGCAGAAGCCGTCAAAGAACTATTGTTATCTAAACAATATCAGTAAACCCGCGAAGACTATTTACTAGTTATTTCTGATCATTATTTTCCCTCTGACGTATGTCTTTTGTTACCCTATTTACAATTTGCATCCTTACAAATACTGTATGACAATAAGTAGGTCATGCATGAACTTGACAGACATTTATAAAATGGAGGTGATATTTCGTTAGATACTAGTTTTTTTTACAGAAATTAATGTTCATTTTTTTATGTGTTTGGCCTTGGCGGAAATTTTAACAATCTCATGAAAACTTTATTAGTGTTTGGATGTGCACCAAGTAACTTTGTATTGTTTTTACAATATTGATTATTTTTTGTTTGTATCAATGACTGGAATCTTTTATGAGAGACCTTCCCAATGACGGTTTTGTGTTTACGTATATATCTTTATTGTATACCTTTATTTATTGTATATTTCCCCACCTTCCTCTTCCCCTTCTCCTTCCCATCCCAAATACCTTCAGCCTCACAACATTCCCCAAATGGGAATGCCATAGTCTCACTGGCTCCAGACGCTTGGGAGCAGTTGGGACTCTTGTGCGGTATTCATATAAAATTTTTTTTTTTTTAAAATACCAAATCACTTGGAGATTATTTCTTGTAGAGCTGATTGCCTTTTCAAATAGGCTTCTAGGATCCCCGGTTTCTCACTTAATGTCAAATTTTCTGCTAATTGATGTTTTTAAATGTTTGAAACTTGATTACATTTACATGTGCATATTATTATCCTTGAAGCGGAAGTTTCTGGGTATAAGATAGAATACATGCTCTAACCAGAAATCTTTCTTCGACTAGAATATTTCTGGACTATTCCAAATTGTCTGTTTTTCAACTAGCATGAAACTCATACCCATTGAAGTTTGATGATCAATATTAATCAGTCACTTAGTGCAGCAGGACTCTGGTTACCATGTGCTGGATAGTAAGTGGCATGAGGCCTGCAACAATCGGGTGGGAGTCAATTAAGCCAGGAAAGGCAAACTGCTCCCAAGATCCAAGACTCGCATAGTCCTGACCTTCAAAACAGACTAGGTACATGAATCTCCCTTTCCGGAAGTTAAGCTATTCGAGAAAATCTACCTAAAGCAAATGCTAATTAAATATTCCCCAAGGAGACTAGTATTCTTCTTTATGCCAATAAGCGATATCATATACAGTAAAACCCAAATTTACGTTTTTTTAGAAAAAAAAACCAATTGGAGGGAAAGTGTAAAAGGGGGGTATTAAAAAAAAGAACATTTAAATTTTGTTTCTGAAAAAATAACGTTTTATTAGACAACAACATTCAATTTAAATTTTTTTATTTTTTATTAAAAAAAATCATGTTTGTTGCATTTTTGTTTTTTTGTTATGTAATTCTCTTTCAAGACTATATAAACATTTAAAAGTGTCGTCTTGAATATCACCAATGCTTGTAAAGTAGGTTTTTAAACCCTCGATGAACCTCATTGCTTCTTCTTTTGTTGGAATATCAACCTCTTCTTCATCGAACAGTTCTTCAGCAGAAAACTCTGCTGGTGTTAAATGACTGTCAACAATGTCATTAACTTCCACCAAGTCGGATGTCTTAACATTGGAGTCAAGGTTTACATAATCCTCCAGGGGTTGGTCTGAAATCCTTTCCCAGCCTTCTATAACATCACACTGGATATTTTCTTCATCCTGCTCCTTGTATATCCCAGCTTTCCGGAAACAATTCTTGATGGTAGAGTCGGTTATTTCACCCCATGCCTTAACGGTGTAATGCATTACATCTAAAATGGAAATCTTAAATTTGTTGGGATCCTCACCTCGTTCTAACTTACACAATAACTTCTGTACCAAGTTTCTTCTATAGTAGTGCTTGAATGCCCAAATTATCCCTAAATCCAGGGGTTGCAGTTCACTTGTACAGTTAGGAGGATAAAATGCCAACTGAATGTTCCTCAAAGTCAAAGTCAAAGTTTGTGGGGTGAGCTGGGCACCTATCGAGGAATAGCAATATTTTTCAATGTTTTACTCCCATCAAAGCGTCTAATGCAGTAAGCTGCTTTTCAAATAAGATTGATGTCATCCAGGCTTTTTTATTGGCTGCATATTTTGTCGGCAATGTCCTGACATTTTTGAAGCAGCGGGGTTTTTTAGACTTCCCAATCACTAACGGGGGAAGCTTCTTACTGCCATCTGAATTCGTAATCAAGAGAACAGTGAGACGAACCTTGCTTAATTTTTCTCCATGACAGGCTTCACCCTTGAAGCTGAAAATCTTACAAGGTAGAACGTTGAATAACAGCCCAGTCTCATCGGCATTGAAAATATCTCTGGGAGCGTAATCTGCGATTAATGTAGGCACATCTCTCTGCTTCCAATCTTCAGCAATGTCCAAATCAACACTTTGCGATTCTCCACAAATTGATCTGTAGACCACATTGTGCCTCTTCTTACGATCTATCCATCCATTTGATGCAGTAAATTCTTCAATATTTAGTCGATTCGCGATGCGCAGCGCCTTTTCACGAATGATTGTACCGCCGACGGGAATATTACTGGCCCGCGCACCGACGAACCATTCTTTTAAAATCTCCTCCATTTTTTCGTACTTCGACGCTTTGATGTACATACGTTTTTTCACCCCGGGTCCACATTGAATAACGCTGTTTTCAATAGATTCACGGTTTTTGATGATTGTGGCCAAAGTAGTAATGGGTATTCTTAAATTTCGGGCCAGCAAAACGCATGAGCCAACGTGTTTATTCACTTTTTCGAGAATGTTCCTTTTCTCTTGCACTAACAAAGCTTTCCTTTGGTTAGAAATTATGTGTTTGAAAGAATGGGGACGTAAAAATGAATAATAATCGAACCGAAAGCTATATGAAATAAATAAACCGCGAACTTGTAACTCGTAAGACTGATGACAAACAGAGTGTATACAAAACACAATCACAGCGTCGCTCGCCAACCATTCACCGTGCGCCGTTCTAAAGACACGGAGTTCGCCCATCAATCACCGTATGCCGTTCTAAAGACACGGAGTTTTCCCTCCAATCACCTTATGCCGTTCAAATGTAACGACTCAATCATTGTCTAGCGTGCGTAACTTGCATATTTTGAATATTTCCGACGTAAATTGTGGGAAAGAAAAACATAAATGCGGGAATTAAATGTACTGAAATACCTCGGGACTGAAAAAATTACACGCAATTGCCGGAAAAATGTGAATTCCGGGCACCTAAAAACGAGGTTATACTGTATTGTCTTACTAACAAACCACCAGGTTATCTCTCAGATATCCAGATTTTAATCAGCTGTGCTTAAAACGCAGAAAGATTTCTATCTAAGAGAGATTTCAGGTTGGAACGTGTATTCTAAGATATTTTCAGAAACTCTTAGAACTTTTTATAGTAATGTGAGAAACAGCTGATCCCAAAGGCCTACCAGTGTTGCCGATCAGCTGCACAGTAAACATTTTGAAAGGTGAACCACTTAGGGATATGTACATAGGTACGAAATCTTTGTTTGGAAAATAAAAAGATGGAAATCTCTCTCAATATTAACAATATGTGATTTATCTTTTAAGATTAAATTATTTCATTAATCATTTCTTATAGGTTGCTTTTTGTATTTGTTTCAATGCTTCGAAATTCCTGGCAATGAATTTATATGTACACAGTTATGTATGTTATGCTGCTTTTTAATATATATTTTTATAATGTTTCAGGATGTTGGATGACTTTAATAGTGAGATAGAAAATACAGATTCAAAATTAGATTCTACAATGAAGAAAGTTGCAAAAGTTCTTCACATGTCAAATGGTAAGAAATTCACCTTTATTAATTACACCTTTGGTTAGATTGAGATATGCATTCGTATTAGCAGAAAATTATATTACTGAAAAAGACTGCCACGAATAACCGCTATGCTATAAACTTTGAGAATAACATGAAATGGTTAAGCGATACGTATGTAAAGCCATTGATTTTATGGCTGTACAAAATGCGTTTAGTCATTCGCTCCACAAACTAAGGGTTTTGGTAATCAGTTTATTAATCAACAATCACTAGTATGTACATATTTTATTATAACTTTTAATAGTACTTAATTTTATTCTTCAATTTATAATTACCTTCAAACATTTTCAATTCCCAACAAAGAATAACATGTACTCTTCTGACAATAATCCATTTTCTTTTTTTTACCTTTCTGGGAGTATGGACGTTACATACTCGTAGACGTCTGCTCTTGCTTTTCGTCAAAAAAGTATGGATATCAACAAACGTCTTGCACTATAAAATTTTAACCAACATTTAAGTTCTGTAAATATGCATTGTGCTGACATCTATAAACGCAATCCTATTACTTTTTACCATTTTCAATCGTTTGCTTCGGAGCGCTGATACCAACCCTGATGTATGGCAGTGAGGCATGGAATTGGCAGAAGAAGGATGAAAGTAAACTGAATGCCGTAGAAAAGAGATCTCTGAGACAAATGTGTGGTTAAACCATGTATGATCGTGTGAAAAATATTGAAATTCGTAAAGAATGCAAGGCTGATGTAAGCGTTATGAGTAAGATTAACAAAGGGACGCTTAGATGGTTTGGGCATGTGGAGCGAATGAACGAAGAAAGGAGTGTAAGAAGAATGTATGACACGAATGTGAATAGAAGAAGAAGCCGGGGACGTCCGAGGAAGACATGGCACGATCAAGTGAATCAAATACTTGAGTTGGGCCATGTCAGAAGTCAGAATAATAGAAGAGAATGTATGAATGTGAATGAAGCAAGAAGTGTATGCCAAGATCGAGTTGTTTGGCAGTTCGTCCTCTCTGCCTACCCCTGCCGAGAAACGGCATGATGGTTAGTTAGTTGCTTCATTACCGTCTCTTAAAATCTAATTTCTTTATTTCGCATCGACGTCACCCGTATAAGTTTGAACATTGTCAGTTATTGCAAACCTTAGAATTCGATGCCTGCGGGCAAATCACATTTTCTCGTGAATTATTATATATTTTGTCTCTATTTCTGTTAGTGTTTTAGACTAAAAACAAGTGTTTTAATATATTGTGCTAACCTTTAAATTCCGTAGTTTCAAAACTTCTAACTTATATTGTGAAATACGGTAGTAAATATATTGTGTTCTTGTAAATTCTTTTGAGTACATGTTTTCTTGTACGAATTTACAAACCAATCAATTATGTAAATCTTATGCCACCTCCACATCTACACATCCGACTTTCCCACCGTTTTTAAGGAACATGTGGGAAGGGATTGTACAATGGGCTCGACTTTAGGACCGAGCCTTTCGACGCGGTGGCTAGTTACTATTAGCCAAACCACTCATGCGCTGCAGCCTTTACTGAAAATGCCCATTTTTAGTGAACTGCCTTTAATAAAAATCCATACAAAAAAGTATGACCTTATTCAGTAATATTTATTGCAGATCTTTTTTATTTTTATAAAATTCAATCTTTTCATTAAATTGTGCAGAAAATAATTTCAACGTTAGACGTAAATGAACTACCATTTCGTAAATTGTTCCATAGGGCCAATGTTTTTTTTTTATTAAATTCTTGTATTTGTATTATTATTTTATTTACTATTAGTAATATTATATCTTTTCTGAATAATGTAATTATTATTAATTAATTTATTATTATTTTATTTACTTCTAATAATATTATATCTTTTCTGAATAATGTAATTATTATTAATTAATTTATTATTATTTTATTTACTTCTAATAATATTATATCTTTTCTGAATAATGTAATTATTATTATTTTATTTACTTCTAATAATATTATATCTTTTCTGAATAGTGTAATTATTATTAATTAATTTATTATTATTTTATTTACTTCTAATAATATTATATCTTTTCTGAATACTGTAAGATATGACAATGGCAATTTGTTTTTTCACCTATACAATTTACTAAATGGTGCTACAGTTACATTACTTATCCAACTTTGTTATGTAAAATCGTATATGTACATGCAATATTTTATCCACATTCTGGCCATAAATTAGGCTCCAGTTGATCTAAATAATTTTTCAATCTTTCATAAATAACTAAATTTACTATAAATATAATATTTTATTTATTTATTTCAGATCGGAGACAGTGGATTGCTATTGGTGTTTTGTCAGCTATATTAGTTGTAATAGTTGTATCGTTTATGTTTGTGTGATCACAATATTCTATTTATTTTATTAATCACGGTTAGTAACAGAAGTGGACGGTGCAACTCCTTGAATGACAAGATAAAGTGTTATTTATTCAAAGAATTGTTACTTAATTGCGAATCGCGGCTCGGTCCGCTTAAGAAGCACGGGATTTAAATTGATTGGGAAATAAAATCCTGAAGGGCTGTCAATTTATGCCTTCACTTTTTGCGATTTTCCAGACACAAAAGTGTTTTGTATGTGGTTGTCCAGAGATCACTTCAGGAAAGATTGCTACTTTTTCTCTACAAGAAGTTAGATTTTTTCGTAAGCCGGAAGCTTTTTGTCGCGGATAATCGTAAATGTTTCACAGGACCCCTAAAAACTTGTGGTAACCCGTTGACAGAGAGCTGAGAATGAAAGCGAGTTAAGATAAACTAAATGGACTTAATTATAAAGAAATGTATTGAATGATTGAGTGCCATCATAAGTCTACCAGTACTATTTTACACAAACTTCTTAGAAGTACAGTCAAGTTCATTTATAACGTCTACCCATCATTTTTCTTTATACAGCAATTACGACTTAGTTAAGTTACGATAAATCATTAATAGTTTTTTTTCTAATTTTTATTCCGTTTATTGCAGCATTCGCTTATAACAACCTAATTGATTGGTACCTTAAAAATACTTGACTTTTTATAAATGAAAATCCCTGCATATCATTTTCTCTCATTTTCCTTGTGAGGTACCATCCATTTCTGTTACACCTGTGAAATATTTATTGAAGTGAGCTTGGAGGGTTCAGTAAATATGTATTGATAAGTTTATTATTTCCTGGACTAACTTGCCTCGAAACAAAATGTTACTGTTTGCTTAGAAGAGTTTTTCATTTTGCATAGCTAGTTAAATTATTATTAATCAAATCAAGGAATATAATATTAGTCACGCACATAATGTTGTAGTATTAATTCAAAAAATTATGTTTTGGAAAATTTCGTTTTAAAGTAGCTGTATCAAAATTATTTTTAGGCAATGTTGTGATTGAAAAATGTTGACACAATTAATTTCGATATGTGCAATGTCAAATTTATTTAACAAATTTTAATTTGTTAACTGAGCCTTTTTATGTTTAATTTGTATATTTATGAAATCAAAATAAAAGTAATCTTGGAATTTAATATTAATATGCCTTTAATAATATAAAGCAAATGAAATAATATTATACTCACTTACAAAAAATAATAATCAGTTTATTTATCGAGACTTATATTTTTGTAAAATTGTAGAAGAGTGAAGATATTTTTTATTTTAATTCACTTTCCTCTCACTAGGTGTAGCATTTGTTTTGTGTCTTTATGGTGTTTAGAATATTAGATCAGGAATGATTGTCTTATTTCTACACAGTTCCATCCAGAAGACTGTTGTGACTTTTCTACTGATCTCTGCGATTTTCCAGAACTAAGGGTATATGTACCAACCAAATATTTTGTTGTTCTGGGTAATTGGGAAGATCTGACGAAGGGAAACAGCAGACTCCTGATTCTCTCAGTCTCAGTCTGGGCGAGGAAGTGGGAAGTTAATGGTTGTAGAATAAAGGGATACTTTAAAATGACCTCTACGCAGTGATTGTATTGTATGAAACTGATTGTAGAATAAATTAATTATTATTAACACTAAGGTCATCAAACCTGAAATAACTGGTCTTAAATATTGGAGAATGATTATGATATGCTACCTGTCAGACATATATACAAATTGAAAGACTAAAATATGATATAAGTAGTGCTAAGTAGTGAAATTCCTATGTGCTTAGCAAAATGTAAAAAGCCAAAAGTCACTAAATAAATTGTGGCTACAAAAGATGGTTACAGGTTCGGCTGCCAAACTTAACATTCTGTTCTTATTGTATTTCTATTAGCATTCCAAAAAACCCTATTATTAATTTCCTATTGTGGGATTTAGCCTAAAATTGTAAGGATTTGATCAGTTAAAATTCGATCCCATAAAATAACTTACTCTTTTAGCTATGTAGTCATTATAGCGGCATTGCATCATGATACAAAAAATATTTTCTTTCACTCATAAAAAAATCATTCATTCATTTTGGTGATGTTCACAAGTTATATTATATTAGGAAATAGATAAAGAGGCATAACTCGTATGAAAAATAACCAAACTCTTATTATTCTTCTATGGTAAAAGCTCTTATAATGTGTGTATGTATTTTATAAAATCAGGGTTCACATATGTATATGTATTGCTTCTTACCATGGTAAATTATGATGCCCGAAATTATAATAATTTTCTAAATAACTTTAGCTTAAAAAGTGCAGTCTTGACACATAAAATATTTATACATTTTTCTGTTAAACAAACATAAAATTGAAGTAGCTACTATTCAAAAAATACATAATTAATAAGCACTTTCAACAATGATAGCCTTCGAACTTCTTACTGAAAGGTACAAAGAAGCACTTTTAATAATATGCCTTTTAAAACATTGTTGAGTTACATAAATTGAGATTAAATGGTATCATTAATTACGTGATGCAAAAAAAAACAGTGACAAACTCCGAGGCCCTTGAGTAGAGGCCTATTAGCCAAACCTCAACCCCTTACAAATAATACGGATACAAGTAATTTTATAATCTTTGTTTCTAATCAATTTTAATCCACCCTAACAATAAAATATCCACCCAGCCAAGGAACATAATTTTTTTTTTGTTTTGTTGCCTACTAAACAACGACGTGACTCCTTTGAGGGCAGAGGCCTTGTGCAGTTACCCAGGACACTATGCTTTAACCACTTGTGTGCCAGTGATGCCGAATCGTCATTCTGACATTCATACTCGTTGTGTGCCAGCGATGACGGTGTGGGATTCCCTAGCAACGCACCCAGCTCAACTCGATTTTATTTTGAACCCTAGATAATGCTCCCAGCATACTAAAATATATTCTATTCGCTTAGCAATGAAATAATATCTCTTAATATAATTTTATCTTGTTGTTTTGTCATGTGCAAACATGTTTATTTTATCTGTGAAAAAGTGTTGCCCCTGTAGAAGCATCATAAAAAAAATATTTTCAATGTCATATTACTATATTTATTTAGGGGAAACATCACATTATTTTATTTTCATTGTCAAGGACACTTATTTAGCTTTATGAAAATTCAATAAAACCAATTATTTTTAATTACATAAACAAAGTAATTTAACTTAAATGAAGAAACCGTAAAAATATCTTTGAATTTATTTATTTAACTTTACATAAAATGAGGGAGAAAAGAATCATTTGTCTGAATATAAGTAGCTTCTCTGGGGAAACTACTTATGACATATACGTACATAAATTTTTAATAAATACATGAACACATTATCTAGTAAGGCAGTACAATTTACAAAAGCATCGTTTTGCAACACAACAGTGAGTAATTACGAAATTACAGTTGGCCAGCACATGCCGCGCAACACTCCATTTTATGCCTGGCACACTAGGGGGTTTGTATTTGGCAGGAAAGTGGCACACCAGAGGTTAAAAGCATGTCAATATGTAATATTAAATATGTAGTTTATACAATTAATATTCGCTAATGTCAATTGATAAATGATTTTTAAGTTGTAAATTAGAGGCTTTTCATTATAGGGATTAATTTATATTATCTTCAATACCTTGATGAATTTAAAATACAGTCATTCCAAATTCATACTCATTTATTTTAATAAATGTTTCTTTTCACATAATTCTTTCTTATTTTTTTTTTAGTTATTCGCAAAGAATTGTGAGATTTATTAATTATTTATTGACCTGTTCATAATATTGTTATATTTTGAATGATTCTTCCCTGTTCTTGTAGTATGGGGGGATATCATGTGTTGGCGATCTATATCATTGTGATTTCTTCAAAACCTGTCTTCTTTTCAAGTGTGTGAAAGATTGTGATTAGGCTATTGATACATATATTATTTTTAGATGACATTATTTACAAATATTTCTTGAAATAGAATTACATATAGTATGTATGTATTGCTTTCTGTGGTTTGTTGGTGAGTTTCTCATAATGACGGGTGTTCCAAACATGTTCAAACTCTTATTTGGATTCTTTTTAAATCTTCTCTTTATGATATGGGTTGAACATGAGTATATTGTATTTATAAGAAGTATTCTTAAACAGTTGGCTATCAAAGTATTTTCTCTCTCCTTTCTTAATACCTTTTTATATGTAAGTATCTAAATTTATTTTGAATTATAATTACTCTTCTAAATATTTTATCTCATCGAGTTGGAACATCCGAGAAATTAGTTTATGGATTGTTTATTAATTATTAATATTATTATGAAATATTTGTTATATTATACATCTACTTCACAAAAACTGTTGTTTTACTCTGATGCCTAATTTCTCCTATGTCATTGGCATGCTTTGAGTAAGTGTTATCAAGGTACAGGTAAATTATTTTAAAGAGATTCCTGATTGTGTAGTGGTGTACTATATCGTAAGACTACCAAGAGGGGACTACCGGCGGGTGTTCCAAACTATTTCAAATCAGTTTGAACCACAATCGGTGTGCACAAATGCAATCAAACGGGCACTCTTTGAAATGATGCCTGTAACTCCATATCCTTTAAATACCTGGTCAAATTTCGTATTCTAATTGGAAATATTATAGCCAAAAAGTTTATTTTACTCATATATATTGCCGGTGGCGGCTTGAGCACTTCGATGGTGGGGACTGACATTTTATGCGCTTACCAAAATCTCACTACCAGGAAAATATATAAAATTTCTCAAACAAAAGTGTTTGGGGACAAGTCATGCACCTAATCAGATGTGTAAACACAAAATAAATAAACTTCTCTATGAGTATATACCAATTTATATAGTATAATAAAAATAATGTTACATTATCAACAAACATTTTTCAAAGATTCCCGCTTGAAACTAACAACTTTCTTGAACTAAAACAAACTGTCCAATAATTTGTCATAAGGAGATTTAAAAGTTCTTGAAATCCCACATAGAAGTGCGCATGCGTGATTTCACAGAATCCCTAGGAAACAATGCACTTCAAAATGAGATTTTCAGGGGAAAAAGTCCGGTGATTGGCATTGGTGTCCCTTGACTATGCATAACGCTATGCGCACAGTAAAGCGGATGGCCTATTGATAATCACTCTCTCGAGTCTCGAGCTCAAGTGTGATAATAAAAATATATTTATTCTAATTGATTTTGCAACTTCGTATATCTGATATACATGCATAATAAAGTGTATGGTGGTTTATAAACTAGATACATAAAAAGGAACATAGCAAATAATATATAACAGTAGGTAATAAATAAAGAATAGAATTGCATAGTTATAAGTTGAGGTTTCACATAACCCGCTCCACTAGGCTAGCCTGTGTTGAGGCAGTAATTTTACATATTATTTTATAATACCTACGAATATACTTAACTAAATGGTTAAATCAGTAACTTCGAAATTAGGTGAGGGCACCGGTAAAGGCATTACTTTTTTTTTTTTTTTTACATTATATGTGAAATTTTTGTGTGATTCAGATTTTTTGATGCTGTCTGGAAGAATGTTGAAAACTCTTGTCGCAAAGTAGGATTTTTTCAAATTTCGTTTACCAAAAGTAGTAAGGATATGGAATATGGAGTAAATCTTTGTTAGTATTTCTAGTAATGCGTGTTTAGTATTTTTTTTATTATATTTATGTTTGTTTATATAAAGATGAGTGAGGATTGTTTTAGGGTATATCTGCCGAACATCAAACACTCTCATTATATTAAAGATTAAGTTAGAGTCTGTAATTAGAGGTAACCTAAGGATTATTTTTATAATCGTTTTCTGTACCTTTATGATTGGTCTATTGCAGATGAAGTACCACCTCCCCATACTATGATACCATACCCAATAATAAATTGACAGACCGCAAAGTAAATAATTTTTAATTTGTGTAAGTAAGTTCCTCCACACAGCATCCCCAAAGATGATATAGGCCTTGAGGGAAATTATTTCCTCCTTGGTCTCCTGTGTGGAGTTACTGTAAAAAAAAAAAAAGTCGAGAAAGTTTCCTGTAATTTTTGAAAAAGTGCACTGCGTTCCTTATTTTATTGGCAACGATTTGAACGTGAAGATTCCATTTGAGATATGGATCAATGGTGAGGCTGAGATGGATGAATGGTGAGGTGAGATACTTCATATGATTAGTGCGCTCATCGTAGGGGCACTGACAACATTCATTGGATTCATACATGTATGTATTCTAATAGAGAAATCGTCATGTGGTTGACCTGTAATATTTATGCTTGATGTGAAATATTTCGTCTTCTCGGATTCCAGCGCTTATGCTGAATGATTTCTCTTTATAGAAGAAAGCATCCAAATGAATCACATTTGTCTCTCCTCATTTGGCATATTTTTTTCTTGGTGCATTTATATGTTTGGGCCACTATGCACAAATACTACTTTTTCTAAAATAATATAATAATCAACATTTGTTTAAAAATAATTTAATTTAATCGAATCAGTTTTTAACTCTGTGCAAGATTTATTTAAAAGCTTCGCTTTTGCTTTAAACAACAAACCTTTTTGCTGCCTCTTTTATTTTGTTTCAATATTTTCATGCGAAAACTTTTTTCGAATTGTGCAGAAGAATTTCCCTACCTGAAAGTATCCAAAAGCAAAACCGTTAAAAACAATAATTTTTGCTGAAGAAAAGGAACTTAAAAAAGAAGATAAATAAAATTAAAAAACAGTATTTTTCCATATATGTGTGTTTTTATTACGTGGTAAATATCAATATACGTGTTAGATTAGCAATGTACACCACTGGCTTATATTAGGGTAGACTGTAGACACTTACCCACTTGAATGCTGATAATGTAAAAAATATATTCCATACTACTTTTGATCCTTACTAGATTACCAGGTGTATAATGTTTCAAAATTGTACTTTCTTTTGTTTGAACACCCCAAGTACAATAATTATTGATGGACAAAACCGCATTTTTGTCATACTTTAATAGCAGCCGGCGATTAAGGGGAACGGCCGCGTTGCCTGTTTCATGCAAAATTTAATTTTGGATTTGAGGCCAAAATACCCATCCAAACTGAATGATCTGTTTTTTTTTTTTTTAATTAAGAGTTTAGTAAATATCTAGTACGGGTGGAAATTATTTTATTTATTTTTGTTTTAAATTTTGAAGTATGTGCCATGAAAAAGAATCAGTTTTCATAATTTTAGAGGCAGCTTAGAAAATTATTTGCGGGTTTATACCCTAATGCGGCTGCCTGTCATGGTGGGCGGCGCGGCCCCCGGGCGCCAATCGCTTTCATCCGGAATGAATGTCCCTTTATTAGTTTGTTATTATATATTAATTTATTGTTCTGCATTGCAATAGAAATACAGAAAAAAACTCAAGGGGGGCGCTAAAGATATCTTGAGCTACCTTTACTTTTATCGTATTAAAAAAATAATCAAGTCACATGCAAAGTTTAAGAATGTTTTATTTAAACTTTTTATACACATATACAATACAATGCCATCTTATGATATAAAAAAGTTACAATTGTGGTTTTCTCCCTTAAATGATGAATTCTCTGCGCCTATTATTCCGCAAGGGGAGGGCGCGCGCCCCTCGCGCCGCCCATATATATCCGCCACTGCACTCAAATCTAATCTACCTCCCGTCATTAGTATAACTGAAAAGGTTGTTTAGCGGGTGAAGAATGGGGGGGGCATTATTTTAGTTCCAGTTTAGATGTTCCAATTCTACTACAGCAATAAGCCACTTGCACCACATATAAAAAAATCTGCTCAAGCTAATTCTAAGACATTCTGACAATTTTTTTGTCGTATTTTTTAAACCATGGCGATCTTTTGAAAATAACTCCGCAAAATCGGACCATTTTTTATAAACCGAAAGGACGGAATATAATTTATTTAAAAAAATTGATTAACCAAAAATTATTTTAAAAAAATACTAATTCTACACGAATGGCAGAGAATAACGAAGCATTCTAAAAAAGTTCTCATCACATTATTTTTGCTTAATCCATTTTATTGATCATTATAATTTTCAGCTCCAAAGAAAACAGCCGAACATTCTTGTTCTTAAACATACCTAAATTTTATCACATTTGTTTGATATTATTCAACTTTTCAGATGTAAATTATACTCACATAATAAATATACTTTTATTTTGTGAATGTTTGCACCGTCATCGTTATGTATATAATCCTCCGGGCCGGAAGTCCGATTGTATAATCATAACATCTGTCAAAATTCTAGCACATATTTTTATTGTTAGTTTTTTTTATTATTTAAAAAAAAAAACAAACAAACAAACTAATAACCATAACCTATTTTATATATAATACAATATATTAATCAGACCTAAAATAGGTTTTTGGGTTCTTAGTTTGGGTTTCTTTCGTAAAAAAAAACCTAACCTAAGCTTTACAAAGATTTGAAACTTTACATAGCTTTAAATTAATAAAAATGTGTGATTTTGGTTCTTCGGTGACTAAAATAGTTGTTTCTCATTGTAATTAAATTAATAAAGTGTTTTTCATTAATTTTGTGCGTATTAAGAAATACGTGCTTATGTCCATATTTAATAAATTGAAGCTATCGGAAAGAATGAGCTACGGCTAACACAGTAACATTTTGGTTACTCTAAGGCCTCTGACGGTCCGGTGAGGAACGAACTTTTCACTCGCTACTGGAGACACTGCGCAGAAAAGTCCCACAATGGACTGCGTTGCAAACCGTTACCTTCCTTAAGCAAACTTGACTTTTTTACTCAGTGTTTCCAGTAGCGAATGAAAAGTTCGTTCCTCACCGGACCGTCAGAGAGCAACCTAAGATTGCTATTGGAATATTCAACTGTCCAATAAAACGGTACACAGACTGACCCTAAACAAAATCAATTTCAATTATTTTCCATATCAAAAAAATTACTTTATAATTTCGTATAACAAAGTTTGTAGATTACGAGAGAAGTAATATCAGATGTCAGTTAAAACGTCAAAAGTCAACGGAGTTATAGTGTTGCTATATTGAGAGAAAAAATATCAGTCTGGAATTTTATGAAAAAATAAATCATGAGCCGAACATTTTTAAATAGATAAAAACCCGAATTTGTTTATTTTATTATTAAAAAAAATGTATTATATTTTTGTAACCCTTTCGTAATCGTGGTAGAAACATCCCACACGATTTTTTCCAAGTCATTATAAAATGCATGCAAGTGGCCTATCGGGCTGTCAGCACCCTTGTGATCATTATTTTCAACTGGTATATCGACGTTTTCCGTAACAATTCAAATAAGGTGGTGACCTATAGTTTCCATGATCTGGGGGGGGTGAGAGTGTTCTAACTTCACATTCTAAGTTTACGTGCAATGTATAATAATTTCTTTAAAAAAATGTTAAGGGCAATCACTGAAAATGGCCCTAAACATCACTTTGCAGGTTACTAACTCAAGCAATACCACAAATGATCTATCTGTTAATTCTATGCGGGTAGTTAGAAAAATGTATTAGGTTTCAAAAGACAAAAATTCTCAAACTGATATCCTTGAATTTTAAACCTACGAAAATTTCAGAAAGTAGGTGCCGTTTGAAAATCGGTGAAAGCAATTTTAAACATTTTACCTAAAATTCCAGTACGTATTTCGTATGGAATTTAACAGATTATAGTTTGAGGATTATTGTCTTTTGAAAGCTTATACATTTAATTAATTACCCTTATAGAATTAACAGATAATTTATTCATAGGTTTTCTCGAGTTAGCATCCTGAAAAGTGCGTGTTTTTGGGTGCTGACCGTTAATAAAACAACATTTCGTGATAATGATCACATAGATAATTTCTAAAAATATACATTTCCAATGTATCCGCGTCAATAAGCTAGTAAAATAGAGACAATGACTAATTTTGATGTTATTAAAAATTCTAAGATTCTATTTGTTTTAGAGGATCATTACGTGTGTGAAGATTTGCCACTATAGCAATTTATTATTCTCTAAACTTATACGTTTTGTAAATTTACAAATGTTGATGTTTTCTCAGCCCTTTTCATAAGTACATCAATAAACTAAATTACTAGAATATGGTATTACAAATATAGTTATAATCACCTTGAAAATTTGGGAAAAACACGAAAAAACATATTTATAATGTTATCAGGTGCCCTTGTTTATCCCAAACAGCAAGTCATCGCTGCTTAATAAAATCCAAATCTTTATACCTTAACAATTATTTGCAATATTACGTCAGTATTTTCATCATTCGGTTACGGCTTCCTGTTGCCTTTATCAGATCAAATTAAAAAGTAACGATTTTTAATGACTTGAAAAAATACGATAAAGGGCGATCGTAATGCCGCTATAGGCGCTCGCATAAACGTCACATTTAAGAGATTGGCTGTTTTCAAGTAGGGTAGAAAAGCAAGATGTTTAACTCCCACGCGTCGAACCTAGTGGAGATGAAATAATTTAGATTGAAACACTCAATAAAAAAATCCACATATCTACTGAGTCGATGAATTTGCGACCAAAAAATGATTGAACCTTTTTTACTCAAAGCTTATAAGTTGTGTGTTTTAGCGTGGTTTGGAGAAGAAAGCATGTCCTGTATATGCGCAGAATCTTGCTAAGATCTCGGCTGTAGTTTTCCCGTGGTTTTCCTCGTATCGGGCCAGGTTGTGTGCCCCGTTTTTGCGTTTCTGATGTTAATAAAATAAAGAAATATTTACATAAAATTATCATTTTTATTTTTTTTAAAGTTCATAAAGACCGCATCTGTAAATAAGTTCACTTTAAGTTATTGTCTACTCTAAATACAGCATTTTAATATAAGATTTGCAATCACAATTTGCCACGCATCACTATATTGCGATTGATAGTAAATGCATACTGCGTACCTAATCTCGGTATATATAGATATGTAATTTCATCAAGGAAGGCCATGGCATGTACTTACCACCTATAAATAAATCGGTATTATAATACCTATATGCGTGGAAAATGTAACATTATAATGTTACATTTTCCACGCATATAGGCGGACACACTGACATCACTTACTGTATATTGAATATGATCCATACCTGGAACGAAATGGAGTTGTTTATTGATTTAAACTTCCTTTAGGCCAGGTGGGTTGATTGGCAACAGATTTTCCCCCGCCGCGTCGCAAAGGCAGATATAATAAGTCTGTATTCAAAAAATGTTTATTTAATGTTTACGGAACCAATGGGAAGGTTGAATAAAAGTAATAAGGTTTAGGCGGCCGGCACTCGCGGTTGGATGAATTCATCGAGTTTTCCGCGGAAAATTCTTGTCTAAAACCGGGCACCAGAAGACGGCATGACCGTTTCATTTCGAAAGGAAAACCGGCAGCGTTTGGGCCTCCAAATAATTATGAGTATTTTTGGAACCGCTACCAAATTATCCGTCCCCGTTGATTCCGTACCTGCATTTTAGCGTCGCTCTCCTCCTCTATTCTGAGTATGGATTTTTGGCCTTTCGTTGGAGACTCAAGTCAACGCAACGAGTACATTGAACAGTGAGCAGTGAGCAGTGAGGCACATTTCGAGTGAGTCGGTCGAAGGCGTCGCGTGTGTTGGTGCTGTATTCTTGCGCTACCACCACGTGTGATTGCTGACATATTGTACGGAACCGATACTCGTCGATCGAGCCACAGTTCTCTGGTTCCAGGTGGTTTACAGTTCGAGGGGTGCTTACAGGGATCCAAAATCAGGCAGGTGAGTGATTTCACACATTGTTTATTCCGCTAGAGACGGTCTGGGTAGATAAGTGATGCAACACCAATTTGAGTTTCACGCAAAGTTTTGTTAAACATTTATTCCAGAATATAATTTTGGAAAATGCTTCTCAACATTGGAAAGAACTTTAAATTAAATCGTGAAGACTTTTTATCAACTTTTTGTGTCAGCATTATAACTTAATTTCATCTATTTTACCACTCTTTTACTGTTATTCGCAAAGTGATAAAATCTTAATTATATAAAAAGATACTGCGCGTGTTTTATTGTGGCAATTGAATTACGCCGGGCAGAGGTGTCCGAAGCTCCGTCCACGTGTCCAATAATAGTTGTTGATCTATGACAAGACGAACGAGTGTCATATTGTTGCTTTCAGTCTTCGGTGGAATCACAGTCTTGTGCTGGTGTTCCCAGTCCTGAGTCCTCCCACTCCCACCTCACGTAGGCTTATGCTAATTAGTATCGTAAGAAGTAAGAAACCACGAAGAAAAGTGATACCACATTCAACGCCGGCTTATGCCGTCATAACCAACATTGGCCTATTACATCTTACTATAAAAAACATATTTGATTTTGAATGTTTTATTTATAGAAGTATCACATGTAAAACTTCTATGTTTTTTTTTCACTAAAAACAGTTAGAATTGTTCAAGTACAGAAATATCTTACAGCGTATTTACGATCTACGATATTACGATAGTACGTACCTATGCACGTACAAGTGACAAAAAAATTCTTTATCTATTTTTCGCAGTGTTCCTCAGCTATATTTAAACCCATTTTGCCCAACGTTTGGATGTAATGTTATCTTTTACCATGTTATTTCATAGGAAACGCAGTCGGCAAACCATAAAAAAATTCAATGAACAATCTTATCTCGCATTATTTCTAGTGTATAATACATTGTTGAAATATTTTTCTGTCTAGGCAAAGGAATCCTTACAAATTTCTCAAGCGCAGTTTCGTTCCCACCAGTTTATTTAATTTTTAAATCACTGCCCTCGACCGATAACCAAGGTAAATAATAATGGGGGCAGTAGAAATAGCAGGGGTAAGTTGCGTCATTCCGGTTTATCCGAAACAAGTAACCCCGCGGCGCCAGTCTTATTCTAAAAGTAGGCTCATCTAAACGCTCAACAAGGAATAGAACTAGGTATAACAAGTTATACGGAAATATTGAACAGGCAGTTTTTTTCAATCCGACCCGGCCGACGGTTCGTCTAGAGTCTAGACCAAACATTCTCAAACATTCCTAAACGTCGCTCCTTTTGTTAAGTAGTTCAAATAAATTTCATTGAGCAGATGTATTTATTGTTTTTCTCAAAAAAAACCTCGAACTGTCAGCTCAGACATCCTGAAAATTTTCACGTTTTTTTGTCAGGATTTTCCAGGTCATCATAACTATGGAACTATGAAAAAGTGTTCATTCAACTGATAAAAAATATAGGAAGACGCCATGTTTTTGAAATGTTCAATAAAAAATAAACAATAAACAATAAAAAAATGAAAAATTAAAATGACGAAAATAATAAATCTAAAGTCAAAAATTGTTTCGATCCGTTTGCGCCCTATATTCGTATATAATAGTGGCATGCATTATTCTATGACAAAATGTAGGTATAGTTTTTCAAGTTCAAGTATGAATTTTGGTTTTAATGTTTATAATCATATAACGCTGATGGTTGTAGCCATAAAATAAAGAATAAGCACTAGAAGTGCCTTCCACGTAGACTTAAATGGAAGTTCGTGTACCTGTGACTAAGTGCCTCTTGGTTCTAGCCCTGAACAAATTAAATAATAGAAGAAAAAAAACGTTTGGCGTACCTATCGTCTTATTTTTGGATTAGATCAATCATAACAAAACTTATCATGAATTTAACGCTACGAGCTTAAAAAGGTTGCATGAACCTTGAATTTCTCGACAAAAATGAATAAAGTTGATAGTTTTTTTGCTTCAGACTTCGGGCAAACCGATGTTCTGCTTTATGAGAGATCCCAGTGAGGATATCATTGTCTTGAAAAAAATTGTAACGAAAAAAATTATAGTTCATCTCATTTCAACCGATTATA
This sequence comes from Halesus radiatus, assembly GCA_022606495.2. NCBI lineage: Eukaryota > Metazoa > Arthropoda > Insecta > Trichoptera > Limnephilidae > Halesus > Halesus radiatus. The sequence goes on from JAHDVE020001402.1 coordinate 147,954, forward strand.
TTTTTATTGAAGATACGGAGGTTAAAATTCTTCTCCGTAATAATAAACTCAAAAAAAAGATAATATATTATTAGAAGCACTTGAAACAGAAAATCCCTAAATATTAATTCTAGTATATTGAATAACCAATATTTATCTTATAGTCCTATTCTAGATATTTTTCCAGGGAACCGCTCTGTTTCTTCAACCCGAAAAAAACCCTTATTACACTTTCCCCTTTGGTCGCCTACCACTCCAACACCTAAATATTTATGTATGTCTGTCATTATTTTGTATCTTGTGTTAGTTTTAATATTATTCTAAAGAAAGAAGTGTACTTCCGAAACCGGTAGATCAATATATTAATGTGGTTTATAACAAATTTATGTGTTTATATTATATTTATGTCAAGCCACAAAGTAAATCCTTTTTACGAATAAAAAATATTTACTTTCGTTATAGTTAAAATAATATGGAAATGTGTCAGATTCGTCAATTTTGGGAATCTGACCATTTGTGTTCCAAGATTTCACATTAAAATATCTATCCGCTCTGTCTTCAATTGTTGTATTATTTCTCACTGGAAATCTACTACGACATCTAAAAATAATTTCACCGAATTATTATTTTCCAATGATGCGCAGTTTGAGAGCCATCGCCCTCATACCTGGAACCTGCCATTTAGGTACCTACCCAACCCATTCTTCACGATTCCCCGTAGTTTGGCGAACATTCACCGCTACTCTAGCAAATTTACATTCGCCCCATCTCTCACTGTAATAATCTGGCGACTGGCCGTATGAGGTGGGGGCCAGTAAGTAGGTCTCTTACCAGAATAGGCGCAAGTATCTTTGAATCATAACATCTGAGTAGGCTCGTTTTTTTTTTATTCTTCTTAATTAGATTATTTTAAAAACTGTCCCAATAAAGCCATTATTAATCTTTACCATAAACTTCATACATTTGATCTGCTAAACTTTTTTTCTATTGTTTTGATGGTCTGTCCCTACATATTATTCTTCTTTCACTTTCATTCATCTTCTTATTTACGCCCGTCTAGCATTCCAACTTTAGACCTGACGTAGTATCTTACCTACCCGCATCAGCCATAGGCAACCTCTTTTAAAATACCTAAAATAATACAATTTTAATTGTACACTTTTGTTGTTGTACAGAAATATAAATAATCCTTTTATTTATACTGATTTCTAAGATACATAAAGATGGAAATATGGAAATAAACACGATGTCGAAATTATTTGTTTTTAAAAGTTCAAATGTTGCTGATATTTTTTCATGTGGTTTGCGATATTACTGTAATTAACATTATGTAGTTCGCTTGAGAGATAAGCAAATGTCAGATCTCTAATTACACGAAATAAGTTCATGCACAACATCACGTGATTTTAGATAGTGCTCGATGATCAATTTACTGACAGAACTTGTGAAAAAGTAGAATATTGATAGATAAACTTTGTTTGCACCACTGTTTTTAATATATAAATATCAACATGTTTCGAAAGCGAAACTTTCATCATTGGGATACGCAGTATAACACAAATTAAAACAATATACCTATAAATATAGGTAATTCAAATACAAAATAACTACAAATCTATTGAAGAAAAGTAAAATATTTATTAGGGAAAATGATATATATTATAGGAAAGACAGTGCTGAATATGCCTTAAATTGAATTATTTTGAGGACAACGTGAAAATGCATAAAACTTTCATTATGTAACATTTTTTTCGAAGGACATAGTAGAAGAAGCGCTATATTCGCTATTCCAATTGTTGTTGGAAAGTTTCAATAAAATCAAAATGTGGATGACGTAGAACTATTACAGCTTTGACGGTAGATATATTTCGAGGACCATGGGTTGCCTATGACTGACGTATATATGTATATGCATTCTTATAATAATATAGCATACTTAAGTTGTTTTTAACCTTCCTTCCCGTCATCGCATCCGTTCCTAACACATGGGTCCACTATGTCCAGATGCTTTTAGCAGGAGATTTATTGAGTCTTGGAATTTCCGACGCAGACGAGGTTTCTCGCTAAATACTCGTATATAAATACATGTCAATAGCTGTCCTTGAAAAGGACTCTCGACTCTGCTTAACTTTAAAACAATCGAATTCTTCCGTGCAACCTTCGAGATTTGGGAGCAGAACTTTCGCTTCCAAGGTTAATTTATTAGCACTGGAACTAAAAGACTTTATTTTTTAAACTTTGGCAAGGCTATTTGCGGCTGCAAGGGAAGTCAGCTTTAATAAAACGTATTGATTTATGTTGTCATAAATCTTGATTCCAATAAAACGACCTAAATTCCTGAAAATGTGCATTCGATATAAATATACGTATAGAAACAACTTTTTATCCTTACTGCCCTTTTGACTCTAAATCATGATGGAAACTCTACACTGTTCACAGAGTAAGTTGTACTGATTACATCATTGTAATAGTTATTACGATTTTCAATTTTGAATCATTTTTGTAAAATGTACGCGCCCTTGAGGTGATTTTCACAAAAACGGCGCTATATAAATCGTCCAAGTATTATTATTATTATTAAATGTGGTGTGTATACCAATGGCGTGCAGTTCATAGAGAGAAAATCAATTAAGAGAGAAAAAAATACATATTTCTGATAAAAGTATAATTTTTCCACAAATTTTAGAATTTTTTTTATGTCAAAATCGTTCTACCCTAATGAAATGTTTCTACTTAACAAATTTCTACTTCTCATGCATAATAAAAATCCTCTCTTCCTCAAGATGGTATTTGTAGCTAAATCTATATCGATCTGTATTATGTACGAGTATCATACAATTTTAAATGCCATCAAAATATTCAATTTTTTGCAATCAAAAGACTACAGTCTACCCTTAGTCATAAACTGATGCACGCCACTGGTGTATACCTATTTTTTTAATACTTATGATATATTATTACTGGCCCCAATGAGGCTTTCAATTTTCTGCATATATATATATATATATATATATATTTACGGTTATTCCCCACAGGAGACCCTGAAGGAAATAATTTCCCTCAAGGCCTATATCATCTTTGGGGATGCTATGTGGAGGGCCTTTTAGAGGATAGGAAGGAGTGAACTTGGGTCTTGAAGAGACCCTTGTAATTTGTTTCTAAAATAAATAAAAGCTCTGATTTAATCAGTTAATACACTTAGATTAGTGTATCTACCCCTCTGACCTACTTTCTAAAGCAAACACTAACGTCATCCATCTAAGTCTTTTAACTTTACAAAACAATAACCTTATTATCGCAACCGAACGATATCAATACTGTCACTTAAAACGATTAAAAAACTACGGTTTACTTTTGAAAACCACACAAGTTGTTCATCCAAGTCATCGATATGACAGACTGGCAATTCCATTTTCTTCTTGTTGAGTTTCTGTATCGGGTTGCAGGTGTCAATGAGGCTATATATGATATTACCTTACCAGTAGTTAGATCAATTCACTAAAGCGATTGATATCCTATTTCGTGCACTTCACTGGGCTCAGCCGCTAAGTGATATGTACATAAAGCAGTACTAAAGATACAACGTTTTTATTTATTAGTTTATTAGGTTCAATATAATACAATAAAATATAGGTAATTAAAATCATGAGTGTACATATCGTTGACACGATCACGATAGTGGCTGTTCGGAAAACCGACAGTTAAGAAAATTATTTCGCTCCCTTATTTTTGACATTGACATCTAAAAACTAATTTTGAGATGAACGACATTGAACTGTGATTAGAAACATAAACTTCAAGCAACCCTCTGCTGTAATAAGAAATATAAACTTCAAGCAACCCTCTGCTGTAATAAGAAATATAAACTTCAAGCAACCCTCTGCTGTAATAATAAATATAAACTTCAAGCAACCCTCTGCTGTAATAATAAATATAAACTTCAAGCAACCCTCTGCTGTAATAAGAAATATAAACTTCAAGCAACCCTCTGCTGTAATAAGAAATATAAACTTCAAGCAACCCTCTGCTGTAATAAGAAATATAAACTTCAAGCAACCCTCTGCTGTAATAAGAAATATAAACTTCAAGCAACCCTCTGCTGTAATAAGAAATATAAACTTCAAGCAACCCTCTGCTGTAATAAGAAATATAAACTTCAAGCAACCCTCTGCTGTAATAAGAAATGTAAAAAGTTTTCTTACTTTTTTTATTATGTTCGTTTATTTTTTGTTCTCATGAATACTCACACATGTCTGTGTGCGTGTTTTTTTTTTCAAAGTATGCTATATGATAACTTTTAAAATTAGCAATAATAATAATAATAATAAATGGATTATTTCTATAGCGCCGTTTTCGTGAGAAAATCACCTCTAGGCCGCTTCACAACATAATTTATCTAACTTATAACTTATCAATTAGACGAGTATATCTAATAATTTACATATTAGATTAATTACTAATGGCTTGCAGCTAAGATTTATAACTAGAAACTAACTAATTCAGACTTATAATTAGTAACTTACATCTAATACTTATATAGCTAGCAACTTAGACCTGTAGCTAGTGACAGAGGCTTATAACTGACATATTTACATTTTAGAATAAATTATGTACAAAATGTTATTATTTACAAAATCAGAACATAACCCGATATTGAACAGCAGTGGGCGAGTTTGTACATGATACATCACAGCTGCATTTGTATGCCTCTGAGGATAATATACGTACATATATATATCATATTCTACATGTTAATAATCATGAAAATGCTAGACAGATACTTTTATACGTTTAAATTTTAAAAAATGATATGAGCGCCAAAAGAAGGAAGTTTTTACCTATATTAATAATATGTATATGTTTTATTGTTAGTTATATGACATGGGTGCAAAATACGTATTTAATGGGTTATCTGGATTTAAATAAAAGTATAGATATTAAATGAATAAAATGATGCAGTTTGAGTTGCCTTTTTAAAAATCATACACTTGTGGTTTCGGAGATTTTCTGCGTCATCAACTCTCAAATCTAATTTACACGTGATACCTAACAATCCAAGAATTTATAAATATTTGCAGTATTTCCCATATTATAAAATATGGGGAGATATCAATGAAAGAAGAACATGGCCACTTAGTTTTAAAAAATAAGTTGATAATGGAGATATTATCATAAATATTAATGTCATTTAAGCTTTTTGTTTAAGTCAATATGGATCAAAAAGTATATATATAAACTTTATTACATACTGAAATGAAAAGCTATTAGAAAGAAGAGGTGTTCTTTTTTTATTGGAACCTCCTCATATTATATCGTCCCATTATAGATAAAAGTCAATTATAGATAAATGGCACTTTGAGTGTTACCTATAAGGGGACGATATTATCACAAAATATACTAAAACGAAATTTCTTTTCGTCGGTGTAATCCACGATATTAGTTGTTGGGTCGCAATGTTACTAGGTATAATTGAAATCTCGGGCGAGAGGGGTGGCTCTGTACCGGTAAGTCTTCAGTCTACTTGCGACATCCGCTGCTGACGCCCGGCAGTGCCTGCACGTTGCGTCGCATGTCCGAAGGGAAGATTAGCCGTTCGCTGGCATCATCATAAATATTAAATACATATTAACTTTGTATTAAGGGTCCGAAGTTCGCCAGTTCATAAACCGGACGGGAATAGGGTATCGAGCGGTACCAGAAGTGACAAGTGCCAGCTAATAAAGGTTCGTTTTTTTATATTCTTTTTTTCTCTTTATTCATTAGTTTTTAAGTATAAAAAGATTTCACATGGTTTTCGACTGCCAAACTAAGGACATGCCGGTATTATGGCAGTCGAAACATTAATACATATTAAGATAATAGAGAAATGAATATTTTGAAAACCTAGTTCGATATAAATCTATTAACACTAAATACCGAAAAAACTTATTATGTGCCTTATAGCTTGACGGAAAATATAAATATCAACGTTGCCATTGAAGTTCATTCCCATTGGGATATACAAATTACCATTTAAATTGTATTGATTTATTTAGTAAATCAAACATAAAATATCTCTGAATTATAATAGATAGTAATATTAAATGGAAATCTCAAATAAATTCAACTATAGACAGAATGACAAAATTAAGGTTCGTTTTCTTTAGACTCAGAAATACCGTATCAGAGATATTATTAAAAGATGTTAGCCCATTCAGTGTTACAATACGGGATCGTTGGCTGGGGGGTTCTTTAAAATTTTCATTATTACCACTTGAAATAATACAAAGCATAGTAATAAAAATAAAAACATATGACTTCCTAATAAATAGTATATTCAAACTCTTTTCAGTCCCACCGTTATCAAAATTATATAACAACGCCCTTGAGGTGATTTCTCACAAAAACGGCGCTATCCAATTTTTATTATTATTATCAATATATACTCGGCAACATATACTTGTGTTAGAAATAACACCATCGGCGGTGTAACGGTACCACTTTCATGGACAACAGCAGCCCAACATCATTCTGCATATAAACCCATCAAACCATTACATGACCCACCAAAGGACACAATGTATTATATTTATTTATCTGCATTCATAAAAAATCTTATTCTAGTTGTTCGATCTGAAAAACTTTCAGGAAACAACAACATTTTTGAATTTTGTCGTGATTTGTTAGCTAGTTTTATAGTTCATAATGGAAATTATTTAATAGTTACGCCAGAGCTCATAATTTGAGAGAATTTTTACCCGATTCAGGTAATATACAAGTGGATGTCGTACTTTACAAGATTATTTTCTACCAAGAACTTATTGCTTGTTGTTTATGTTTGAGTGCTAAAAAAATTATTAAAAACATCACACACTTTTTCAACCAAATGTCAGGTAGAAAATTTTTTTATCTTTCATCAGTTTTTTCGTGAAGATGTAATGAAAGATCATTAAACAAAATTAAATTTCGCGTGAAGTAAGCAAGACCAACGCATTTCCAAGGGTGCATTTTACCCTGCAGACATGTTATGTAGTACCTTAGTGCAAGTACCCAAAATACAACGGCACTGTTGGTTTTGCGTTATTCACGTGTTCGTAATTATTTATATATTTCACCCCACATGGTTTACTTACCAGTGGAGTGCCGTGATTTTCTTCAAATTTTCGCTATTTTCTTAAACAGTAAGTTTTAGGGTAATGTTTTTAGGGCCGAAATGTTTTGATGTTTTCTAGTGAAAAGCTGGAAATGACTGTTTTCATGGGTTTTTGTACTAATATATTATATTACGGTACGCTACTGTTTCTAACTCTCCCCGGGTTCCAGTCCTTCTGCCAGAAACACGCAAAGGGAAAAACAAATTCAAAGAAATTCAACCTGCAAAACAGATGGGCAACATAACATGTCTGGCTTTTATGCTAAAACTAGTTTATTTTCAACAGAGACCAATTCATTATAATTTTTCCGTGATGCTCGAACAATCAACGTGCTTGTTTAGATTGAGACCATTATTCGTCAAGCGACACAAAAACGGTGGAACTTTTTAATGGCAAAATTGTGGGTTATTTCCGTATTAAAAAAAAGTTTAATGCGACTTGGTATTTTAATATAAGATAATATGTCCTCCGCAATATCTGCGAATCAGGTACTGTCAGCTACTTTTATTGGCCTTTCAGCTGTCCAAATTTAAAATACCGAGTACTTACGGAAATTTCACAAATAATGTTCATATTATATAATTGTTTTCGCTCAGTGTCGGTGAATTCTGTTGACTTTTTTTTTTAAAAATCTACACGTTACAATTACGCTACGTAAACAAGCCACTCGTTAGATTCAGATTGTCGATATCTAGTATTATTGAAAACATCTTTTGATATTTTATCAAGCAGTTAATACTCGTAGATATTATCCCTGTATAGTATACGAGTATATATATATATAATAAAAATATATTGCTATGCTTTTATCCAGCTCTCTGAACTAGTCTGTACTGTCGGTCAATAAAGCACATGTTAGCGGTCAGCATTATCAGCAATGATTAATAATTGTTTTCGATGTTTATTTGTACCAGCCAAAAGTTGGCCGCAAATCTGATAATAAATAGCTGCAGTAACTGAGTAAGCAAAATGGCTTCGCTTGAATTTTAGTTTACTTGTTTATATACCTTCTTCGAAGACTAAACATGCTACTTTTCAGACTAAATATTAGCGGGCAGTACGCATCCAAAATTTCGTGAGCATACAACGAGAACACACTTAAATCTATGCAAAAACTTTAATTTTAATTTGCCATCAAACAAGGACTCGGCCACTTTTCGTTATATGCCCACGATTTATTATTCGTCCGCACCGACTGTTAGATACGATCACTGACTTGTAAACTAATGAAGCAACGAATAGGAAGTACTTTATCTCCCGAATGGTGACTTTTGCCCTCTTTATCTCTGTGTATATAAGCAAATATTATTTCTAAATATGTGCTGTTAATAGATATTTCATTCTCAAACGTTGTTATTACCGATGTATGTTGTTGATTTTTTTGTGGAGATATGTTGTCAAATAGTTATTGACGAAAACATAAAAAATAGGCTACCTAGTTAAAATAATCGCCGACTCTGGTTTAACTATAATTACGATAAATAATCATTTTTTTTACATCTCGTTTTATTATTGCATCATGTACCTATGTACTATATTATTATTATTTCTGTTGAAATATCCATGACTGCTCTTACTTCCTGTTAAAGTTATATGTACGTCATGCAATGTGGAGTTCAATCTAAAATAAGGACTATTATCTAAAATGGCAATGGCAATTTCAGTTAATTTGTGCTTATAATACTAAGTATAATCAGAGTAAAAAGTTTAATGTAATAACTAAACCGCGTTTAAATGAGATCTCTGAAGCAAATGTGTGGTAAAATCATGTATTATCGTGAGAAAAATGTTGAGATTCGAAAATAATGCAAGGCTGATGTAAGCGTGGACGTTTCGTGGACGCCTCCATGGTCGAGGGGTAAGGCTCTCGACTACGAATCCGAAGGTCGCGGGTTCAAATTCCAGCGTGCGCAAATAAATTTTATTAAATTAATTTGTACTGTTCCAGAGTGAGAGATACTCTTAATATCGACCTGGTGAAAGACCACCATTCAGAATAAAAACGTTGCTTGAAATGGAATTTAGCCGTGTTTGGTGACCAGATCTGAATAGCCAGGTATTTTCCCGACCCTCCTCCTCCCCTTCTCCTTCCCCTCCCCAATACCTTCAGCCTCACAACATTCCCCAATTGGGGATGCCATAGTCTCACTGGCTCCAGACGGTTGGGAGCAGTTGCGAATAAAAAATTAAAAAATCGTAATGAGTAAGATTAATAAAGGAACGCTTAGATGGTTTGGGCATGTAGAGCGAATAAAGGAATATAAGGAGAATATATGACGCGAATGTGAATGGAAGAAAAAGCTTGAGACACCCGGGGAAGACATGGCACGATCAAGTGAATCGAATACTTGAGTCGGGTCATGTCACAGGTCGGAATAATAGAAGAGAATGTATGAGGCGATATGTGAATGTGAATGAAGCAAGAAGTGTATGCCAAGATCGAGTTGTTTGGCGGTCCGTCCTCTCTGCCCACGCCTGCGGAGAAACAGCGTGATGGTTAGTTAGTTAGCGTTTATTAAGTATAAAAAGAAATTAAAAATATAGCTCAACGTGCATTCGAGGTTTTCTCTAACTTACAAACTAACAATTAACCTCATAAAATTAGCTAAAAGTATATTTATAAATCTACAAAAACGGCAAATACAATTATTTTGTGAAAAAACAAAAAACTCTCTGGTTTTGTTTCGATACCTGCGCGAATAAAAACAATTTATTGTTACTCTGGTTTTATTACTCTGTCTTGTTGTTTCGATCAGAATAACTTCAGGTGTTCGGCGAGAATAACTGTAAAAGTTAATTTCAAATCAAATACGTTATTTCAGTGGCGTAAAGCGTATGCATTGGCACGTTTTAGAGTATAAAATAACATTTATGAGTGTAGCCATCCCTGCAGATGGCTCACGTAAGGTAATGGTCGACGCATTTGACTCTAGTCAGGGGATTTTAGGTTCGATTTCCTCTGCTAACAGAGCCCAAATACAATAATTGCCATCAACTAAAACTAAACTGCAGACAATTCTTTTATTTAAATGTTAACTAAAATCCGCCACGGTTATATAGTTAGATTATTTAGACATTATTAGATAATCATACAAACACAAAAGCACGCAATCGATGCTTTTGATTTTAGAATATAATATAGAAATATTATCGCGTACTGACGATGACCTAAACTTGTCAATTTGACTCCCCTAAACGGCACAGGAATAATCAGGAATCGTATATACATATTTTTTGTGAAAACTAGACATTTGGACAGCTGGCACTGGACCTGGACCGTGCCCGGAATGGAATTAATGTTATGCTACTGCAAAACCACTCTCGGACTTGTATCAGAATCATCAGCCATGACGCTCGCCTTCAGCCAGCGCTAATTTGACCGTGTATCTTTTCTTCCATTATTTTATAAGCACAACATTTTAACCAAAAAACGGGGCAAAAAGTAGAACGCATGAAAAATAACTACGTGGTAGGTACCGAAACACGGCGTGGTAGGTACCGAAACACGGCGTGGTAGGTACCGAAACACGGCGTGGTAGGTACCGAAACACGGCGTGGTAGATACCGAAACACGGCGTGGTAGGTACCGAAACACGGCGTGGTAGGTACCGAAACACAAGCGAATAATTATAGTAATCCAGCTCAAACAAACGGTAGCAGCTTATGATAAAATCGTCATCATATTAACATTGTACATGGTATATATGATGAAACGTTTTATGTGATAGCGTTACGATATAGATAATAATTCATTCAAGACACTGCATTGTTCTGTATGGATTGCATTGAAACAGGAAGCACAAATTTACAGCAGGTAAACAAAGTGATTTGCTCGAATCAGACTGTTAAGTGTAAACCTATTACCCGAGGCATTAATTCAAGTCATTATTGACACTGAACCCGCTTTCCCAGTACAGTGAATAGACACAAAGCACAAAAGGTTTTGACGACGAACTTACTCGCAAACAAATTTATTCTATCCTCATTGTTTTCATAGTTGTGAATCGAATTTATTAATTAATTGCTTAAGTTTTATTTGTTGTACGTACATTAACGTATTTTTTTCGTACCTGATTTAAAATTATAATTTTATAAACATCACAGATCAATAAATTCTCTAATACTTCACGCATTTAGGCAGGTACAATATAGTAAAATGGTGAATGCAGTTTAATGAACCTAATCAAAGGCAGGTATGTTTAATTAAATGCCTCCGTTCTAGGTAGACTCAGTTTCTGCACGTGTTGTATTGAGGCAATGAAATTGCGAAAATAAAAGTAATAAATGCTTCGTCAATAAGAAATCGTCAAAATGAATTAAATTCTGCGAATAATTGCTTACTTTAATATTTTTGTGATTAATGTATGTATTTACCCTGCAAGTTTTGCTATCAACGTATTAATGTACTCAGTCAGCGATTTAAAACTATGTAACAAAAAAAATTGATAGGTAATTGGGTGTCTAAATGCTACATAATGTAATACGATAAAAATATGCTATAAATGGTGACGTTGACCTAGAACAGCGATGCACAACCCGCGATCCGCGACCCTTGGCTAAACAAAAAAATCAAAATAATTTCGGTAATTCTTATTTGAAAAACTTGTTTTTTTTTTGTTAATCAATACCCCATATCCTAAATAATTTCCCAAGTGGTGTTGGTAGTGCCAATTTTTAGATTTGTTTCCAAACGTATGGATAAATAGGAAATCCGTGCTGATTGATATATTCTGATTCTTGCTTTACGGTAAATATTTTTTTATCATTTTTCATAACGTATTAATTTTTACGTGAAGGCTACTATTTCTCTATTAAAGGTTTTTGATTAGAAACGCCAGATTAAATGTATTATAATCCATAATACACAATTACCAATCAGACGATTATCTAAGAGTATCTGTTACTATGGCCCGATGTTTCAGTATAGAATTGGAATGTAATAGTTTTATGAGGAACTTAACAGAAATCTGTATATAGGTCGTAAGTATAGACATCACCAATATTACACGTTATGATTTTAACAGAGGAATTGTCGTCGCTATGTTTCAAAATGTCAACGACCGCTTTTTATATTTACGAGTTGATTTTCGATAAAGTTCCCTAAGCCATGGTTCCATATGCAAGGAACCTTATTGTTAATAGCGTTTGTTTTGCTCGAGTCGTTATTCATGAAATTATGACGAACTAACCGTTGAAAACAAACTATGTTCTAACATTGAAACTTTTAAAATCTCTACTATACTTACCAGACTGTTTTGAATTGAATATCATCCTTTATCAATTAATATCAAATTAATATTATCGACATTCCCCGAGGCTCGAAAGTAGGCAAATTACGAATTTGCGTAAATTTTGGCCAGACTAAAGATTACATGAATGCCAAATTTAAAAAATATTGTGTTTCTTAAAGAAAGTAAGGCTGATGTAAGCGTAATGAGTAAGATTAAGAAAGGAACGCATAGATGGTTTGGGCGTGTAGAGCGAATGAACGAAGAACGGAGTGTAAGAAGAATATATGACACGAATCTGAATGGAAGAAGCCGGTGACGCCCGAGGAAGACATGGCACGGTCAAGTGAATCAAATACTTGAGTCGGACCATGTTGTCGTCGGAATAATAGAATAATAGTATGAGACGATGTATGAATGTGAATGAAGTATATGCCAGCATCGATTGGCGGTCCGTCCTCTCTGCCTACCCCTGCGGAGGAACGGCGTGATGGTTAGTTAGTTAGTTAGTCACTATTAGCGGCACAGCGTCTAAAAAGAGAACTGTTTACGGCTAGCAAGGATTAAACTGCCGAATTAACATGCTCACATTTTAGCAAGGACTTACGTAAATTATCTCTCTCAGCAAGCATAAAGACCAACTAATACCGGCTCCGTATAACAACTCCCAGGGGATGGATGTATTACTAGTATAATGACCGAGCATTGTGTGAGTACGACAGACAGTCTGGAGGCGTCTATCGATTCCCCTGTTCCTCCTTATCAGCCAGCTAAACGCGTGGGGCTTCAATACTACAGTTCACCCACCACATATTATTTATACCCACATATTACGTTAAACACCAGACCAATTAAAAATAATCGTTACATCAGATAGTAGCTTAACGTTTCTACGAACTATGGCCGGTACTATGGTCAAAGATATTTACGTGCCAATTTTTTATTAATCGTATCATTCGGCTTATCTTGGCAGGATTTCTAGCATAGTTTCAAGCTACTTGACGACCTTAAGGGCGAGAGGGACATCGGAGCCGAAATATTTATTATTTCGAAATATTGATAGTATTATTAATGTTATTAATTAGAAAAATATTTTATAAATTTTCATAGGCTTTAGCATTTATCAAAATCTAATCAGAAATATTACTCTTTTCTGACCGTCCTTTTATGTTTTACAAAATATTTAAAATATGAATATGATTTATAAAGTGGAGAAAAATATTTTTTATCCTCTCTCGTTACATTTTTGTAAATAAACTTAACCAAAGATTTATAATCCGCATTGAAAAAATAATTTTAAAAAGACATTAAAGTTACGTAGTGTTTATGAAAATTTTAAACTACACACTGTTCTTTTTTTATTTATCTCATGACATGTTAAAGAAAACCTTCATAGCATTTTTTAAGGATATTCAACTTTTTAAATGTTTTTTTGTAAAACATGCGTAGAACGGTCAGAAATGTGTAATATTTCTGATTTTATTTTGATAAATTCTAAGCCCATGCAAATTAAAAAAAAATTAAAAAATATTTTTCTCTTTAAAAACACCATGTTTATCGTATTGTCCAAAACATTTATCATTATTTTGAATTTATAAATAATAACTCTCCGACGTCCCTCTCCCCGTTAAAATACTGAAATAATTCACGGTTTAAAAATTGAAATCTTTAGATATGTGTACCATATGCAATTAAGGAGCTGAAAATCTTTCGTTATTTTTAGGAGTATTCACGTTATTTTTGGGAAAAACGGTGATATTCAAATGTTTGGTAGGTATTCTCGTAAAAATGGCAAAATTGACGAATATCGCATAAAAATCCACGTTATTCAGTTTGTGATAACGCGGATACATAAAACCTACACAACCCGTGATCCCAAACCCCGAACAAATTAGTGTTCCTATACGTTTTAATAACTAGAGTTGATTTTGAATCGGGCGCTACCTAATTTGTCACTAACGCATTTCGGTACAAATAACTTTTTAACCCTGTCACAAAATAACTACGATATATTATGATTACTTACTTGTACAACTTGACAAAAACATCGACCTGTCACTCAACATTTAGGTACCTAATGGTTTTTAAAATGTCAGGTTGACAATTCACTAATTCACGTAAAAAGTTTAAAAAGCTACTATTGTTTTCATATAATCCTCTGCCGCCAATGATGCCCATCTACTTCTGGGGGACTGAATGTAGGAGAGTTTTACAGCTGTTAAACTGCGCATGTCTTAAATTACCGACCGATCTCCTTGACGGCAATGATTTCAAGAATATTTAAAAAATCCTATTCACGCTTATAAAATACAAACTTTCTACCATGGATAACCAATTCGGCTTCAAAGCGATATCAACTGATATGGCCATTTATGCAGTAAAACAAACAATAGCCTGCTACAAAAAAATTAAAACAGCAATTTATTAGTGTTTTCTAAATCTTAGCAAGGCTTTCAATCGGGTTTCCCATCACTTATTATGGGAAAAACTTATAAAGCGAGATGTCCCAGCAGCAGCAGTCAATATGCTGGCTATTTGCTATGATCAACATAAAAATCATATCCATCGGGCTGGAGCTTCTTCCAAACCCCTATTCCTTAAAAGCGGAGTAAGGTAAAGGAATAGTATGCCTCCCACAATAGTATCAACTACGCGGATGACATGGTGCTACTGGCACCCTCGATTAATGCGATGAGACGACTAGTGCGAATATTTGAAGAGTACGCAAACTCACATAACTTGCTGTACAACTCCAAAAAAATAGTTATCGTTGTATTTAAACACAAGAAGGAGCCACTAAATATCTCACCAATCTGGCTGGAAGCAAATATACTGCTTGTGGCCTCACCGGTTAAATACCTGAGACATCCTTACAGAAGACGATACAGATGAATGATATGGAAGATATGGAACGACAGAGAAGAGCCATTAATATACGCGCCGGAATGCTCTCAAAGCGCTTCTCCCACTGCAGCGACGATGTCAGGAAACCACTTTTAAGACATACCGCACTGACCTATAAATACAATTCAGAACTGTGGACGCAATACTCAGCAGTGCAATGGGACAAGCTGAAGGTGGCAACTTCTGCAACTTCCAAGGTTCTGCAGTGTATCTACGATGTCCACTCATTCTCCGCCTTACTCCGACACCGACTAGCCAGCTTCTGGGGCAGGACACGGAAGTCAACCAACGCCATTGTCGTGGCTGCATCCGAGTAGCTCAGCTCTCCACTCAATGAACCGTGGATGCAGATGATGCGGCTACCACCCTGAAAGACAATCCCTTATTTTAATTTATTTTATGCTATTAATTTTACGTATTTTTTCATATATTTTTGAGTAAGATTCTTGAGAAATACTTATGTTTATGTTTGTTACATATGTTTTTTTTAATGCTTTTATTTATATTTTATATGGGAATATATATTTTTTGTAACCTTATCTGTAAATTTTGAGTTATAATTATGAGAATAACAAGCTCCCTTTAGACAAACTACAAAAAAGTAGTTTATCAGGACCTTTTGCATTGTATTTTTTCTTTTGTAAAATGAAGAAAAAAAATACTTTTTTTTTTTACATTAATACCGCACAAGAGTCTCAACTGCTCCCAACCATCTGGATCCAGTGAGACTATAGCATCCCCAACTGGGGAATATTGTGAGGCTGAAGGTATAGGGGAGGGGAAGGAGAATGGGAAGAGGAAAGTGGGGAAATACCTGGCTATTCAAATCTGGTCACCAAACACGGCTAAAGCCATTTCAAACAACGTTTCAATTCTGAGCGGTGGTCTTTCACCAGGGCGATTCTGAAAGCATCTTCCACTCTGGAAATATATATATATATATATATATATATATATATATATATAAATATGACAAATTTGGTCTGCACTATCCACCCAGTCCTGTTTGATTAAAAACTTAAATAAATAAAAATAATATAAATTAGAAGAATATGTACCCATATCTAATCTGCTAAATTCAAATACTTCTTTCATAAGTTCATCTTCTTTATGAGCTTTATACAACCTCAGCTTCCTAACATCCAAATTCCTAACCACAACTTACCAAGAGGTAACCGTTAAAATATCTGCAAGAATATGAAACTAAGTAAAATATAATTCGTAATATCGAACATCGTCGTCATGGGACGAACAAAAAATCAAAATATTTTACAAGCTGTTTCAAAAGTTTAACGTATAGATTCACTAAGTTGACTATTTTAAATTAAATTGCAATTATATAAATTAAGTATTATTAAATTATTATTTATTTTGACTATTTTAAATTAAGTGCGCAATTAAATCAACATTTAGTTTTCAATTACCCACATACTTCCAATCAAAGCCAAAGTCGTCCGTGCTGTGAAATCAGGATTAAATGAATAAACCTACTGCCGTTGATGTGCTGATGACAGGGTGATTGAGTTCCGTTTGATAGATTGCTCGGCAGGCGAATTTTCAATAAAGCAAGCTATCGGTAATGACCGTTCGGGTGAGACGCTTTTAAGGTTAATGTCATAGGACGTGAGGGGAATAGGCATAAAAGGGGATATAAATAAACACAAAATAAAAATATTATATATTTATGTTCGTGTGTACTTTATGTAGTACAGATATTTTGTTTTCGTTGTATGAAATAGTTACAATGTTGGGTACGGTGTTCCCCGGAAGTAGAATCGATGTTCTCCCATTTTAACTGATTAACTTGAATAAAGT
Organism: Halesus radiatus; assembly: GCA_022606495.2. Taxonomy (NCBI): domain Eukaryota; kingdom Metazoa; phylum Arthropoda; class Insecta; order Trichoptera; family Limnephilidae; genus Halesus; species Halesus radiatus. The sequence continues at coordinate 165,013 of JAHDVE020001402.1, forward strand.
TAATCAGTTAAAATTCAGCTTTATTGCTACAGTTTTCAATTAAAATACACTTCGTTCGTGGTATTTCAAAAATTAACATTATCATGATATTCATATATAAAATCAATAAACCTCTCGGATTTTATTTTTGATACGACTCCCTACCCAGTTTCGGGTGGCTATATAATCCATATTCGTGGGTAAAGGGGATCCACTTCGTAAAATTTTAATGAATCACGCACTCCTTATGCAAGTGGCGAAAAGGTTGAAATTCCCGCTTACCACCGGCCTCATGTTTCAATTTACGCAAAAAAATATGCCTGTTTTGTTTTCTTTTGTAAAGCTCAGGCATAAATATAATTTTTTTTGGGTCATATTAAAAAAAACTTAATTTGCGTCCATGGTCCACGTTACATATATAACAATATCCGAAAAAGGATTTTTACAATTTTTAGCATTTAATTAAACATTTTTATAGATCTGATGCTTATTTTTTTCTAGCATATAAAAAGACTCACCAAAAAAAGCATGGTTAAAACAAAGGCCAAGGTGTGTTCTACTGCAGTATTTAATTAAATTGACGGCCTCCATGGTCGAGGGGTAAGGCTCTCGACTACGAATCCGAAAGTCGCGGGTTCAAATCCCGGCATGCGCAAGTAAATTTTATTTAATTAATTTGTGCTGTTTCACAATTAATTTATTTAAAAATAACATATAGTTTTGCGCATGTTCCAGAGTGGAATTTACTCTAATCTTGGGGGATGCCATAGTCTCACTGGCTCCAGACGGTTGGGAGCAGTTGGGACTCTATAATATTTCTAGGCCATACATTTTTAAACTAAAAACACATGATTTTGCATTACTTCGCATTACATCGCCTTCTATAAAACAATAAAAAAATATTGTACCTAAATTCGAATAAGCATTACCGCATCGACAAATTATGGTGAATCTCTATTGATAGTAATCAATATTGTATGATGTGTTTTTTTTTTAATATTATTTTTTACAGTTTATTATGCAACAGTTATTCTTATTTGTTTTTTATTACCACGAATATGCATCGCCTGTCGATAGAATTAGCATCCTCGCTGTCTCGTATCCGCCTAATTGTCTGTCTGCCAATGTTAATTGCATCTTACAACTGACAAGTGCACTATTATCCTGAATGGCGCGACAGGAAACATTAATATCATCCATTGCATAATCCAAGGCCCTGTTTTCGCCTGCGTGACCGCCCAACGGGATGACACGAGATACGACATTACTCCATACATATTACATGCCTACCGCTCATTCCAACTGTTTCAATTTATTATTCACCTTCTTAAACATTCTCTCCTGTCTGGGGGGCTATCAATTTCCACCTGCGAAGTACAACCCGGAATATCACTGAGATTCTAAGAAATGTCACTACTTTCCACCAATCTTACTAGTTCTTTGTTAGCTATATCAAACTCTTTTACTAATAGCGTTTAATTAGATATTTTTTTATTAATGAATATATTTTTTCCATTTTTATTTGATTAACTTATTGAAGCTTAAAAACCTTATTGTAATATAACAAATCTCGAATGAAATAAGAAACAGAAAAGACAAAGAAAATAAAAGGGCAACGGAGAACCCAGTCCAGAGATCCTGGGTTCGAGTCCCACATGTGAACGTTACTTTTTATTTTATTTTCTATGTCTTTTCTGTTTCATATTTCATTTGAAATTTGTTAATATTATCCATAACAATTTTAAAAGAAAATTACTTTTACGATATTACTTAGTTTTCCTAGAAATGGGTAGATATTAACAGACAGACCTTCCAAACATCCTCTACCCATTTCCTTCCCTTTCTGGCTCCTTCACATCCACAACACATCCCAATTAGGGTGCCACAGTCGAATCGACATCGGACAGTCAGGAGCATTTATTTCTCATATGCGGTATTAGGCGTGCAGTCTTTAAAGGTTGTAAAGCTGTGCCTACCCTAAGAAAAGAGAAACATAAAAAAAATGTTTTTTTACAACAAATTTCGAATAAAGATGTATTTTCATGAATTTTGTAAGGAGCATGTTTGCTCATTTATTCTCAACAATCAGCGGAAGATGATATCAATGATAATAAAACAGAGATTTTCAAATATTTAGTTTACAATTCATACTCGAACTAGAAAAACTGCACGCAGTCAACCTTCGGTCATAGAGCTATGCATGATGCCACTGGTATGGTTAGGGTTTGACTCAAATTTTTTTTTGCCAAAGTGATTTGAAGTTGTTACACCAACACGTATTGTATATGAAACTTACATAACATTATATTAGAAGTAGTATTAAATTATTTTAAACTATTTTATTTATTAATAACAAAAAACCGAGTATTTTAAAAAATGAGTAGTTAACCAAAAATCGCCTCTACCCAAGCTAGTTTTGAGTTAACCTACCTACCTAATCTTATTCCAAACACCTAATCTATAATAAATATCTGATCATGATAGTTAATTTCTTCATAATCAAATAATTTTTTTAAATTATATACACACCTTCTGTACAAATTTGTATACGTAACATATTTATTAATTGTTTTTGTGTTTAGTTCGTAGAACTCCATTTAATTTATTTTTTTTAAATTTAATGTAAATCAAATTTAATAATGTTATTATTAAGTTCTGCAAGTATTTTTAGTTGTTATTATTGTGACAGCTGTTTCGGCGTTTAAGGCCATTTTCAAACTGTGGTTAATCCACATTGCGACGACTTATTTATATGATTTAATTTACCCCCACTCCTTTAAAATTTGGATGGATGGGTAATGATTTATTATCGGTAAAACCGATTTAGTTAGAAAGCAATTAAAATTCTGAATTCTGTGAGGTTTTCACATTTATAATGTGTTTTTACTCGTATTTAACTGACAATGTTTTCTTAATTGAATTATTTAAATGTGTTGTATTGTTTTGATAATGTGAACATACTGAGAAGCGGTGAGTATGTAATTTTCCTTACTTTATTAATTAATGTTATATTAGTGTCGTTAGTTCTTTTGTTAATTTCTAATTGTTCAAGTAAAATTAATCTTAGGCCCTTTCTTTCTATATGTAAGGGTTTAGGTTTGTTGTTGTCAAGCGGGACGTGATTATTTACTAAAAGATGTTCTGCGAATTTTGAAGAAGTGCTTTTATTTTTATAACATCTTATATGTTCTTTGAATCTAGTTGAGAAAGCCCTTCCCGTCTGCCCTATATAGGTAGCATTGCAGTCGCCGTGGTCACATTTTAATTCATATATGCCACTATTATTAAGTTTGGGATTTTTACTTTTTTTTATGTTTCCTAACGAAATTTTAACCGAAACACTTTTCTTTTCAGTAGTCAGTTTTTATCTCTGAAATTTTCTCTTTCACCAGTTTGGTCCTCAATGTAAAGTAATACATTATCTAGTGTGTTTATTACACTATGTGGGTGAATAAAAGTGTGCAACCATGTCAATTGAGAGTAAAGCGGTAGGCGTGACTTGAACAATTATGTTAAATGTGGTGTTTCCAGCAGCAAACCGAGAAAAAGGTTTCGTTTATTTTTAGAACCAAGTCCGTACAGTTTCGCAAACTGTCATTTTATAAATTATCTCTCGTCATTAAAATGATAATCGTTCATACCACCACAAAGATCGCCAGTTTGGGTCTAAGGTATTGAACCAAATCGTATTCATTTTTAGGCGAATACGAAAACAAAGTCACAAAAACTTATCATAGTCGATGTGTAAAAATGACGTCATCTGTACCATCAAAATATTGATTCTATCTTTCAACACTCTGATGATAATGCATTATTGTGTTTTTACTTTGTGTAGTTTTTGCATTGTTTGCATATAATATCTATCTATATTAGCGTCTATTATGATTGCAGAAGGCGATTGGTCAGTCATTTTTCATATTTCTACATATAAAAGGCATACAAAATAAATATATTTAATCAAATAGGTACTTATCACTATTTTTTTACACTTTTGTGAAATGTGTAGAATATTTTCGAAAGATGCACTGGGTGACCCAATAACATAGGTAGTAGTATGCATCCAATATAGATATCTAAAGGTAAGTAGGTACTAACATACAATATTCTAGTCTATTATTATTGGCAATAATATGAGATTAAAAATGGAAGATAATATTCACACATCTTGAATTTGAGATATGATATCGATGAAGATGACACAAATTGAACTTGTCTCATTAGCTAAGTCGGTTGAGCGTTGCCCCGGATAGGCAGAGGACCTGGGTTCGAGTCCCAGATGCGACTGAAATATTTTTAGTTTCTGTCCTTTGGTCCGGTTTCATCTTTCATTTAGGTTATGTGAATATTATTTTCATCAATGATTAAATACAATATTCTGAAAAGTCTCTTTGTGAAAAAGAAATTACCAGATTGTCCACGATTTCCCTGCTATTAGACCTTTGATATTGTACATCAATATATTAGACCGAGAGCCGCAAACAATAAAACAAGAAATGCGCTTAAAACTGTGAGCTAAATCTTCTGTTGTCTGTCGTCAGAAGCATTCGAGAAGCACCTATCATTATTTATAAGCAGAATAAGCTTGTGAAAAAATTTAAAGAATTACCTGTGGATACAAAGTGTTGAGAGGTTGCGATGACCTTAACTCCCGACTGTCGTAGATCTTGTTGGACAAATACCAGAAATTATTTTTAATTCCTTAATTATTTCAAAACAAGTTCACTTTCTAGCAGACAAATACCACTTTCTGCAACATTTCTACCAGTGGTTGTTATTTGTTTATGAAATAACCGCGCATAAATAGATTTAATATGCTTTACAATCACTGCCGTCTTACTCTATGATTACAATATTAAGAGGAACGGCTGCGCTGGTATTTCCCCACCTGCCTCTTCCCCTTCTCCTTCCCCTCCCCAATACCTTCAGCTTCACAACATTTCCCAATTGGGAATGCCATAGTCTCACTGGCTCCAGACGGTTGGGAGCAGTTGGGACTCTTGTGCGGTATTCATATAAAAATATTAAAAAAAACTTAATTTTGGATGGATTTGAGGCCAAAATACCCATCCAAAGTGAATGATAATTTTTTTTTTAAATTACGGTTTAGTAAATGTGTAGTACGAATGAGAAGTATTTTATATATTTTTGTTTTAAATTATGAAGTATATGCCATGAAAAAAAAAAACAATTGTCATAATTTTAGAAATTTTTTTGCGGGTTTACTCTATTTTTTTAAAATTATCGTATTTGCTATGTAAAAATATGCTTTCGTAAAAAAAGTTAAAACAAAACATTTCGATATTTTAATTTTATTATTTCATTTATGATTATCTCAATATTTTTAAAAAATTTTGTATTTTATATTTCATTATATTTTCAAAGCAGAGAGAGTAAAATTTTCTTTTTAATCACCGTTAGCCCCAAATAATTGTCAAAGGTGCCTCCAAAATAGCGAAAAATCAATTCCTTTTATGGCCTATATTTCATAATGTAAAACGAAAAACAATAAAATAATTCTCATCCGTACTAGATATTTACTATACTTTTTGATGATAAAAGGATCATTAGGTTTAGGTGAGTATTTTGTCCTCAAATCTAAAATTAAGTTTTGTATGAGAAACAGGCTGCGCAGCGGTTCCTCTTAAGATACGAAAATTCATTTTCGTTATACCACTTTAAAGGTTTTAACGGGTTCGGCATAGCCCCGTCCACTTCTGGATAGATGCGACATTTTTCAAAAAAAAATGTGATTATAATTATTATCAAGTGATTAATTACATTAGACATCTATAATTAACAGAAAAGCAAAAATTGGTGACGCGAATAATGTGGTGAGGGGGACAAGTCGAGGGTTCACCGGGAACATAATATAGATTTCTTATTTTCAAGTGCTTCCCGAGTAACAAATCTTTTCGCTTTATTATTGGTATGTAAACTATTATTTTCTGCACCTTCATCACACTATTTGTGATTTGGCGATTAACTGATGAACAAATTTATAGATAGCATTACTTTTAAGGGCTATCGTGTGTCCTTTGTAACGTAATTCCGGGTTGTTCGCCAACGTAGAATTTAAGGACACTCATTTCATTTTAATGTAAGTGCCACGTAAGTAAGACTCCACGGAAGGTTTTAATTATTTATCTACTTCATATTAAACTAAACATAGGTCATATAATAACTAAGTCATTCTACTGTTATAATATATGAACAAAGATGGACACCGTGAAACATCTTAACGAAGCGTTGGATCATTGAGCCAAGAAAAGTTAATCATTAAAATGGCGATGAGGACGGTTAAAGAACGTGCTTTAAAAAGCCAGCGGGAAGTTTTCAGTAGAAAAAAATGTCATATATATTTCAAAGCAGTGCGTTAAATATTAAAATGACCTGAAATGTTTGGTTTTTCACAAAGCGAACGTTTATCATACAATATTGGTAAATTTACCAATTCTGTGAGTAATTCTCGTACCGACATGCTAATGACGGATCGTTATTATCATGCGATATGTAAATTTAGTAAACTGATACGCCAAAACCACGAACGCCTGACAGGAGACAGGAGCATAACATTTGCGTACGGTCGTGTTCAAGCTAATTCTTCTTCCGTACATTATGAGCTATTGCTGCTGCGCATTATTTGCCCCATTTCATTTGTGTGAGAATAATGCACCGTCTATTAGAGTGCCATTAAAAATCAAATTAAACCGATATTTTTTGAAATTATAGTTTAATTTGAACATAATTTATCATAATTCTGTAATTATATGTATCCACGCATTTATTTTTTGATTAACAGCATATCCTTATTATGGGGTGAGGCAAACTTGTCTATAATTTTAAATAACACTGCATATTTTTTATGCTTTAAGTCTAATTATGGCACATGTTTAATATCCTGATTCCTACTATAAAAAACTACTCAAGATTGGCCTTCGATTTATGGAAATTGATCTATTGTCGAACTATCATGGAGATATATATAAATAAATATCAAGACAATGGTCAATTCACAACATTTTAACGTAAATACTTTATTTTCCTCTTCCATCGGTTTGCTTTCAGTAAAGAAATTGTCAACAATTGTTATTTTTTTAAACGTGTTTTGAAAGGCTGGGTGGCACAAGTATGATTGTTTACCGGTTGAGCTTCCAAACAGGCGACATCCACTACCTAATTTTTTATTTTTTAAATTTGGTGTTTTGATTTTGCTGTTGTTTACATAAATGCAACAAAACCTATTTGGTGTAAATTTGATGTTTTCATTTCAATACATATTATAAATAATTTTGTACTACGCCTGCATTCGAACATCTTTAAAAATTGTGACACCAAATCAAAATAAAATCCCTGGTTTTTGATTAACCTAAGAACAACAAATCGGTTACCTATAATTAAATTATTTTTTTACTAATAAGTTAGTAGACTAGATGGGTTACTAGGTACAGGGTTACCTAAGCCCGCTCCCTCAGGGGTCGATAAGCAATTAACATAAACCGGGTGCAGTAAGAAAACGTAATACAGAGAGCGCTCCGTTCCACATATTTTTTTTATGTTATGAAGGGGTCGGTGTTGCGCAAGACTGGTGTTGCGTACTTCCATTGCCCACATTTTTGCTTTACGCGGGCGATGTTCATTTCATACCGACCCGTGAGGAGCCGGCTAAACCGTGCGAACGATTTCTACAGATCGGCTAACCTTTCCACATATCGTATTTTATATCGATAGCTGATATTGCATAGACCATGAGATTATCGTAATAAATATGTTAATTTGTGTCTATTGGGAAAATTATTTGCACAACGTTCGCATTTTGGCACGGTCTGGGCAACTTTTTTGTAATTGATTAAAGTTGAGGTGGGTGGTAGGTAAGACATATTTTTCCGTCGCCTAAATTTAGTATGCTTCAACTAGTTCTCTACCGTCCCAGCATTCTAAAGTATTCCATTCATAATATTACATTCCAGAGTATATTGGTAATATAAAAATAACCATGTGCAACTTTTATACACCACTTTATTTGAATTTGTCACGCTCAAAAATGGTCAGTTCTTGTAATAAAATGCTTACCACAACAATATAACTAATTTCCATTAATGTTTTCATTTGACATTGATCGATACAGGTACACTGCGATTACTCCTGAGCAGGTTACGATATATTTGTAATATGTATCATTCAAGAAGAACATATGTTTTGCTATAAAAAAGATAACTAAAGACTTTTACTTTGGAAAATTGTGCACTGAATATTTGAAAATTGTCATTTTTATCATTTTCCGCTGATTGTTTATTAATTTGAATCATTAACACCTTTTGGATTTTAAATGGTATAACTTAAAATATAAGACATAATATCGATGGCTTAGAATTAAAATGGTGTAACTACAAAATGGTAATTGTTAGAAAATTGCTAAAAATCAGGTATTTTTACAAAAAAACGAAAATGTAAAGATTAACGAATTGTTCTTCATACTTGAGGCAATATTTTATAAAATAATACGATATTGCTATCTAACACCACATGTATTTTATTTTATCATAACTACATAGTTTGTTTTGTAGTTATAACATTTTAACTCTGAGCCATCGATATGAGAAATGTGCAAGCAATTTTTTGGTGACAAAATGAATAAATGAGCGTAAAAGTTATTTCCCATTTCTCAGAAATTTGTTGCAAGTTTTTAATTTTCCAATATATATATATTTTTTCTATTCATGGGTCGTTGCTTTCCTTAACAGCTTTCCATCCAGCTTTTATGGACTGCAAGCCACTGCACTGAAGATATAAACGATATTAGTGTATTATGGGCGTGGCTGTGTGCTCTAAGAAAGGTCATTTTTACCTTACTTCGGCGAAATTGATTAAACATTTTCAAATATCGAAATACTTTCTTGGACAGATAATCAATATAGTTGGCATGGCGCCTAGGAGTCGAGAGGTCTGTAATTTGACGACATTTTTCGTTTCATCACACTATTCGTTTTTTCTAGGTAACATGGTATTAATTAGTTGGTCTATTTTTCCACATATTTTGTTCTCAATCGCGCCACGACATTTTTTCCTATATTAAGTTCTAGAGGGATATCCTAACCTTAGAGAAGTGATGCACAACCCGCAGCCCACGAGCCTTTTTCATGCGAGCCATTTAACATATAATTAAAAAAACAACATTATTTCATTGGTTGGACCGTGGGTCTAGAAAAAAAATTGCTTTCTTTATGCGCCCTGTAATTAATTTTAAATTGGTTACGTTTTATATAGGAACATGTTTTGGCATCTTGAATGCATAATTGTCGACTACCCACCTTCCCCCCACCTTTCCCCGCCCGATCCGATCCTTATTGTCACTGGAAGAAGAAAGGGCCGAAGACAGTTCGATCTCAACCGCTCGTCGGGCAGTTACCAAAAGGTGTTCACCGCCGCGACCGGAGCATCTGGCCAATTCTAGATTAGTGAAGTTTCAAGGAGGTGAATTAAGTACTAAAGGATATCCACGAACCAATGTAGGCTTATTCAATTTCCGTGGCATCCTCCTGTTTCTCTTCAGTCCTTCCTATCACCTTTTTTCTCATCTGGTTCTCCAGATTAACTTCGCCAACCCAGAATTGGGGTTCTTTCAGAGCTATCAAAACAGAACATGACCTAATATTGTCTCTGAAAAATAGTAGTAACGGAAGTGAGTTTTGATATTTCTTAGTTAAAAGCGGATCGTTCGGATGTCCGGGTGCCATGATCAAAATATATGATGGTTTCCATTCTCTTTTGCAGAAATTCGAAAGGAAATCGCAGTAAACTTATCTGTTTTTAATATTTTGTAGCACCTGTCCAAAATTACTATCATTTTTAAATCGACAGCATTTATTGGTTTGTCCTTGGAGATTGAAATTTGTATGATTGCTTTATTGTGTGGTTACCGTTTTACTGAACACAAAAATATTACTCCACCAAATTTTATTTGAAAACCTTAAATTACGATTTTTTTAAATTACTTTTGATACGGAATAAAAAAATTTGTATGAAGTTATTATAAAATGCGATATTTTAGGTTTTTAATAGATAATATGCATAATACACGGCTAAAAATGTTGTGCGTCACTGCCTTATGGTAATAAGATCCTAAACCCATTTCCGCATCGAATACCTGAAAGCGTTGGTAAAGTTTCACACAATGCGTAATTCAAATCGACGCGACTTTCAGACAGATGTATATCGCCCTTAAGTGGTTTTCCCCTAAAAATAGCCGTGTTTGAGTCACCCGATCCGGGGTATAATTAGTTCATTCGTTATATTAGCTTGTTCTCGTGCTGACACATCCGCGGGTCGGACGTAGGTGAGAGTACTCGCCGCTGAAGAATGCGCCAAATAATGCTACACTGAACTTACTATCTATGTCAAACAATTTGGCGCGAAAATTTCGCGGGAAATACTGTTCGCGTGTCTACCGGTTTACCGACTTCTGTATTAACCCACAAATTAAAAATGTACATAAAATAGATAAAATACGAACATTTTCATGTATCGTATCTATTGATATAGGGAAAATAACATATTAATATGGAACAAAAAATCTGTACCGAAGAAGCATACAGATGAAAGTCGTAAACACGAAATGTTCAGGAAAGCCGGCAAACTATACTATGTAAGTTTTTTTTTAACAAACTCTTGTAATCTCCACAAATTGAATAGATTAACTATCTATCTACATTTTTTTTATATGAATACCGCACAAGAGTCCCAACTGCTCCCAACTATCTGGAGCCAGTGAGACTATGGCATCCCCAATTTGGGAATGTTGTGAGGCTGAAGGTATTGGGGAGGAGAAGGGGAAGAAGAAGGTGGGAGAAATACCTGGCTATTCAGATCTGGCCACCAAACACGGCTAAAAGCCATTTCAAACAACGTTTCAATTCTGAATGGTGGTCTTTCACCAGGGCGATACTGAGAGTATCTTCCACTCTGGGAAGTGCGCAAATATACTATGTATTATTTTTTTAAATTAATTAATTATGAAACAGCACAAATTAATTAAAATAAAATTTACTTGGTTTGAACCCGCGACCATCGGATTCGTAGTCGAGAGCCTTACCCCTAGACCATGGAGGCCGTCATCTACACATTTGTTACGAAAGATTCGCTAAAAAACACAGTTTTTCGGCTCTCCTGAACATTTCGTGCTTTGGACCTGCATCCCTATGCTTCTCGGGTACAGAAATTACGAATATTTTCTCTTCCTCGCACTGTTTGTACGCATGTACATGATATTTTCCCGGACTTTTCGGAAAACGAAATGGCGTTTGTTTGCATTTACGCAGTAGCGGTGGCGCAGTGAACTATAGGTAGATCGGTAGTGTATGAGATAATAAATAATGTGTGAATTTTCCAGCGATAAAATGTGAACTTGAAATATTTAGCTCACATTATCGTATGGCGTTGCGTATGACGGTTCTGTTATCTATCGTAATGTACTTTATTTAAATGTCCACAAACTAATTCCTTGTTATCGGCTAACTTTTCTTTTTACTCTGTACGTCACAGCGATGTGTACCCACCGTTTCAATACAAATATTGTACTGCATAAAATAATGTATATTGAAATCTAAAATGTTTGTAGTACATCCGGTTTTGATGGAAATATCAACTTTGTTATCAATTCTAATAACCCAGATATTTCATTCAACAACACGGCAATAATATTCCCTTATAATATACCACTCGGCACTCACCTCGCTGTTCGCTGAAAATAAATAAAGGTGGAGACATCTAGCGGACAAACATTGAAGCAGTGATAAAAAATAAATTCAAAGATCACAGCGGGTTTGAAGCCTTGTGATTTGACGGTGGATAAGATCAATCAGTATAAATATTATCTCAATATAGATCGACCAAGGTTATCAATCTGTAAACAACAGTAAGCATCGTCTACTTATCTCTGACGGTTGTTAAGAACAACGATATGCAAGATTTTTTTTATTTAAAAAAATAATAAAATCTTGCATATAAAAATAACATTAACAAATTTTACGGATAAAATAAATGTGTTCTTTTTTAGGTAACCCGTTGGTCGTTACACTATATGTATATTTTTAAATTAATGTTCTTACGAAGTGACACTATTTAACTAAAAAGGAATAAAATCAGAATAATTACCTACTACCATTGGCGTGCATTACTCTACTACCAACGGTAGGCTGTTCGTTTTCCATGTACCTACGGGTATGAATTATTGTGCATTGAATATTTGAAAAGGATCATTTTATTATCTTACTAAAAAGTATAAGTTTGTCAAATAGAATTTATTTATCAATAAAAAACGAGTGTTAGATAAAAAAAAAAATATTTTTAAAAACACATTTAAATGAAAAATTCGTTTATATTATTTAATGACTCATCTTTCTTAGGGTAGGCACAGCTTTTCGGTCTTTATGGACTGCACGCCGCTGTCTACTACGTATTAAATCAACGAAATGAAATAGAATTATCTTATTTATATTTAATAACGTAGCTTGCAAATGTGCCTCTTTTAACAAGCCTGTAATCAGGGGCGTCGCCAGATTCGAAGCCAGGGGGGAGGGGGGCAGCTTAAAATTTATAGAGCTACAGTGTACACTCCAGCACTCTTTCCTTCCTTCAACATAAAAATATCAGGTTTGTAGTTTTGGCACCAGTCTACAAACTTTTTTTTTTTTTGTAAGTTCTAACTTTTTCATAATTAATGTGACTACGCCCCTGCCTGTAATCAAGAGACTCTTAAACGTAAAGGTAAAACATTTTTACACATCAATCCAAATTGATATTTAATATCAATTGGGTATTTTCAATGTTTTTTTTTCATTGTCTACAAAAATTAAGAAAAAAAATCACGATAATGACGACAATTTTATTTTATTTTTTATGTTTACGAATAAATTTTCTACGATTTAAAATGCGCCATTTTTGATATCCCGCTAAAACGACATGTTCATTTTTATTCGGGAATATGGCTTTGTTGACGTCACGCTAACCAACGTCGGTGACAGCCGTGTTACCAGCCAGTAGCGTTTTGTACATTATAATGACGTTGTAGCCAGTTCGAACCCAATAATTACGAAAGAAAATATTTAAATGACACATTTTTAGGGCGATTTTCAGAATCGGAAATATAACATTATATTTTCCCCGCGTTTTTAACGGTATCCGTAGTTTGTGAAAATACCCTATTGAGAAAAATATTCTAGTATCGGGCATTTGTTAAGAATTTTATCTACTATTTTTTATCAATTGATACATTTTAGTAATCATAAAGTGCATGAAATATATTGTTACACTATTTCACGGTTGAGGGGAAGACGTATCTCACGCAAACAATATTTTACGTGATGGGACGCCATTTCCGCGTTATTATTATTATTATGGCAAGTTAGAGCAGACTTAACTACCAACCCACGTAACGACTGGGGTCATCTAACATCTAACAACTGACGCTATACTTCACTCCATTCACTGTCGGATCATCACTTTTGACATGATAAATTTGGTGAATGGAACTGTTCCCTCACATTAGATACATTTTTCAGAAATCGTTCCTGTTTCATGAGGAATGTGATACTGATAACCTAACCTTACCCCCCGGTTTGTAGCCTTTTTTTCGTAGCCGTTTTTCTTATTGAACAATAATCTTATTGAAATAATATGGACCAAAAAGAATCGTATCCAGTCCAATTTGATAACACATAAATTAATATTTGACATTTAATTAATTAAGACAGAAAATATTAGCGAATTTAAACGAGATATTAAAAAATGTAATGCATAAATTTCATGACGACGGTATTCACCTTTCCAGATATTTTTATTCTCCGGAAACACACAAATGGGAAAAGCAACAGTTTTTATTATTTCTAATTGTGCAACTGTTCATTCGTGGTAGAATTTGATTTCAGTATAAATTTGTCGTGAAAACCTTTAGTTTTATTTTTTTACCGGACTGATTTCGCCTTGTAGCAGGCACCTTCAGAATGGTGAAATTTGATTTCAAATTATAGCAATACTTTTAGAGCTGGTCCTTCTAATTTTCATTAAATTATTATTTTATTTAGTTATTATTTAAACGCCCAGAGGGCTTTTGGTTAAAACTACATTATTTTTATTTCATCAAAATACAGGAAACAGAAAAGATATATCGTAGCAATTAGTGTTCAGCCAATATCGACAAAATCAAATTAAAATGTGTTAAATTGTAGTTAACAATAAATACGTAAAAGTATATATAAAATTTTTTTAAATTGCAATTGTAATAAAAAATAAAAATGCTCAAAAGTTTGCAAAATACAGGAAACAGAAAATATATATCGTAGCAATTAGTGTTCAGCCAATATCGACAAAATCAAATAAAAATGTGTTAAATTGTAGTTAACAATAAATACGTAAAAGAATGTATTAGATTTTTTTAAATTGCAATTGTAATAAAAAATTTAAATGTTCAAAAGTTTGCAAAATACAGGAAACAGAAAATATAAATACGGGCCTGTCAGAGCCACCGAAATGGCTGCGACAGTAATCAAATTACCAACAATTTAGCTCAGATTCTCCTTGACAAGAGGGAGAGGGTGTTGGGGGTCCTCTTTCACCACCCTACTTATACCTTAAACCACCGCTCAGTGCTAATTGGCCAGTTTTCCACTTTAATTAATCTTACCACCGAATGAAATTTCTCGCTGAGATAGATACATTATAACAGTGTCGAGTTTATGTCATCCGTTTACTCGTTTTACGAACGCGGTAATTTATTTTTACTGAAGGACGTGAAATTGTGGTTTTTGCTACGATAGTAAATCAATCTTATCGATACCCGGAATTATAATCTAGTTATATTTTTGTCGGAAATGCACAGTGTTTATCACACATTGTTAGTTATCAGTATCAGCATTGCATAATAATACCATCCTTTAAAATATGATGTTATAATAATATATGTGTATATTTGTATTTTTTTTAAATAACTCTATACCACCCTAAGTTGTCATTGAGGATGCTGTGTGGAGAGTCTTTTTAAAAAAGGGCTGAAGTAAATTTGGGTCTTGACCTAAATTCAAATAGGAGGAAGAAAACACAAAAGCCGGCAAATCATTCCACAGTCAAGCTAATGATCACAAGAACTAGTTAAACAACAACCCGTTCTCCTGTGAAAATTTTCTAATAAATACTTACCAGTAAAAAAAAAGTTCGTTTTCATAAATATATTTATTTGGGACTCTGGGATTAATAGCATTCCGAAGTTGAGAAATGTTGCAAAGATGAATAAAGTGGAGAAAGGAATGAGATGGGGGGTTAGAAAATACCTGGCTATTCAAACATGGCCACTTAACATGGCGAAAGCCATTTCAAGCCACGTTTCAATTTCAGAATTTCAGCAGTTTTTCGCCGGGGTGATAATCATTGTCCACAGCTCTAAATAGGAACGTTTTTGCCATATTATCATACTTCTGAAATATAATTGTCTTTTAACATCCTTTTTAAGGTTGTTTCTTATCTAAAATACCTCCTAAACTGATGTAGAACGTCACACACAATCAGCACCATCAATCACTGCTACCACAACTTTTGACATATGACGAACATAAACAGAACATTTGGGAAAAAAACGTTCGCTGTGATTTATTAGATCGATAGTAGAATTATCAGGATTATAGTTAATTATTATGTATTTTATATTACTTAGACTATGATCGTTCAATGTACATAGATAACATTGTGCACATTAGACATTATGAAAGGGATCCAAAATGCCAAACAATGAGGTAAAATGATTACTATTTATAGCAGGAGAATATTAACATAATGAGTATCCAGAACATATTTTTCCCAACGTAGTCGACGACGGTTTATGAACCCAATATATTCGAATGTTAAAAATGAGGCAAACAATCAATATGTTCATATATTCCTCAATGTTTTCATTAATTAGTTGACATTACCTTACCTAGCCTGAATTTTTAAAGTACATAACCTCCCATTAGAGTTAAAAGTCACTATGTTTCATACAGCTAGTATAGTACTTAATGAGATTTACCTCTAAGGGGGCGATAATATATTGAGCCTCTTTGGTAGTATGCTATCGTTCATCATTGATACGACCGGGTTCTCAGTACAATAAATTTTATTGGACTTCGTTACTTGTCGATGTCCTGACTTATAAAGTATAAACTACACTTTGTGGAACTTTTCACAGAATCAGCCTCTATCCTTCCCCATATAACATTAATCAGTAACCGACCGGTTAGTTGTCCGCTGTTACAAAGCGTCATAGGGGATTCAACCCTTTTCTACCTAAGTCCTCCATCATTGTAGAAGGAACATTTTCCGCTAATAATTATATACCATAGTCAGGTTATTTGTAACTCGGGAATGTTTGTCGTTGTTTATAATATGTGGTAAATGCCGAGGGAGTATAACTCACAATGGCATATACACTATTCAATGGAACAATCTCCCATTTTACATAAACTGTATTGTCTTTTTCCACACGATGTTCTGTCGAACGTAACCATATTAACAGTTTTTTTTTTTTTACAATTTGGTGGCACCAGGTCTCCCCAAAGGAAGCCTCCTCTCACAGACAGTGGTCCGCGGTGGGAAAGATTTCTCCTCCAATTTGTTTACCTAATACAAAAAACAAAAAAGTTTTACATATAATTTTCTCGGGAAGTACCTACCAACCCACGGAAAAGTAAAAAGTAATATTTTTTTTGAAAAATAGCGAAAGTTTGAAAAAAGTTCGTTTATTGATACAAAATTTCGTGAAAAATAATTAACAAAACGAAAAAAATTTAAAACAAAACGTAAAATTCGTAAGTACTTTCCTGTGAAATTTAATTTTGTAGTTGCAATTAAAATTTCGAGAGAATTGATTAACATCTGTAGAAGATATGTTTCCAGCCAATTTAAAGTGCAGTTTTGTGATTTACGCGTTAAAAAAAAATACCTTTAGTCTGCAATGCCTGCACCGTACAATAAAATTGTCTACTAACGTGACGTTTTCCTCCTCTTCTGACATCCTAGCCTCTTTTGCAACTTTGTATCAGTCAGGGATGGGTCCGCTGGCTGCGTCCCTCGTCAACCTCCGCGAAGATATTGTAATATCGTTCACACGATATTTCATTTAACCAAAAAAAGAATATTTCTCCGAAATCCTAAAATCTTAGAAATTAACGCATGAGGTTCGATTGGATCTTCCCTACACGAAATTTAAACAAGTCATTTCAGCACCAAATTTTCAATGTAAGCTTAATGATAATCATCATTTCCATGAAATGATATGCACTTCTGTCCGTGAAAAAGGTTAGATTACGGTGTCGTAACCGATCGTGTGAAAATAAGCGTGACGTATTGACAGCAATCTGGTTTTCGCCGGTTACGATAAATTTGCACAGCAAACAAGTATCGACAAAACACACCCACCGATGCTTATTAAACCGGGTGATCCAATAAAATCCCAAGACACCTGGCTGGGCGCGAGTATATTAAAAATACATAAAAACCCATAGATAGAATTGACTGTTTATCCGCTGTGAAAATTCACAAATACAAACTCATTGTATCACGACTTTTTATACATGTTTTGTTATCTTCCGTATTTAAACTGCATAAATACAAATACTCGGGTTGTGACATTTTTCTAAATGTAACTAACAGGTGATGACAGCCAGTTACTTACAGCAGTCTATCTCTGTTGACTAAAGATAGCTACGACTAAATTAAATTTGCCAGTTCTTTCAACCATATTACTCAAAGCGACAAATAATACGATACACAGTATCCATTTGTGCGAGGCCTTTTGCACCAATAAAAAAACCGCAGATCAGCACAGCGGGTTTTGATTTTAAAAGTTATGTAGCCGAAAAGGAAACTTTCTAACGACAACCATAAATCCTAATACATATTAACTAGTGCACTTTCTATGCATATCTATGAATTTGAATATTATATCGCGGGGTAATTACTACAACTAGGTAATTACAAATCAGCGATTTCGAGTTTCACACAAAAACCATACATACGAGTATATTTCCTCGTCCATGTATGCCACAAACACATAATTGTGTGTAACTCAAAAACGCTGATTTCGGAGTTAACTAATTGTAGTAATTACCCCTCAATATGCTCACAAATAAAAGTTTTATGCAATTTAAAGATTCTCCCCAAAAATTTAAAATTTGTGAGAAAGCGCTCGTACATCTTGTCAATTTTTTTTATAACCACACGATATGTCTATATTGACTTCGCACGTTCAAGGTTAGTAATAAAATATGAATACGTAATATAAATAAGATTATAGCTTTTTGCTTAGCAATTCGTTTAAACTAAAAATATGTAGTAAAATATTGCTGTAAAAACTTATAAGTATCCATGCCGTGTTTTATATTGTATCAAAAGGAGATATTACCAGCTCTGGATTACAAACCTGTCAATTTAGTCCTTCGTCCTATGGACAAGAATATAATTACGTCTCCAGCAGTTTCACCGAGTGTTGAATTGAAAGCGTATTTTTCATGGACATAATAATAATAATAATCGGATGACTTGTATAGCGCCATTTTTGTGAAAAGTCACCTCAAGGGCGCTGTACAAATATTACTTCCTATTATTTATCTAATTGTGTACAAACAGATACAGAAAAACATACTCACCCGGCAGGTCGCTTCAGATGAACACAGTTTTATTAGAAAATTTAAGTACAGAGATGATATTTTTACAGTTGCCATTTTATCCTCCTTTTCTATTTTTCTGTTGATGTTACATTTTTTATGGGTATATCTCTAAAAATCGCCCTGTCTCGTGATTTACGCAACGTACAAAATAATAAAATAAAAACTGTAAAGTATTTACGATAAGATCTCTCAATTTAATAGTTCCTTTCGTGACCTGCATCTTATTTTTCTTAGAAGATTCTATGTTTTACTAGCCTATATTAAATTAATATATCTTGTGATACTTGCATTCCAAATAATTGGTGTTTATCTTGGAAATATTATACGGAAACAACAATTCTAATATAAAGGAGTGAAGCAAAATGCTCTTGAGCGCATGCCAACAATTTATTTAAATAATGTTTATAGCTCCCCCAAGGTTTATAGCACTTCAAAGTTATTTGTTGCAAATGCAATCAACTTTACTGATTGCAATGGTACTATTACAATGGAAACAATATAAGCTTCAAGTGAACAACTTCAGCAGTAAATCCATCAAAACCTGTTGCTAGTTTGGGCTGAGTTAACTAAAATTTGTTTGTAGCAAAACAGTTTTGATTCTTGTGGCAATATGTGAATTTAATACCTCTAAAAGCGCATATGCAAATTATACACCAAAACTACTTTAAGCAGACAATCTGTAAAATGTGGCTGCTTTTCTACATGTTACCTTTCATTGTAATTTCCTGAGTTTTGATGGTCCTGATGGTTTCATATAGGTACCTGCTTACATCTCAAATATTGTTCAGTTCATGACGTATTAAATTATGTTTGGTCATTCAATTATTTTAATACTGAATCAATAGCGATTGCCGATTACGCGCAGTGCCCCAGAAGGTTGTAAATTGTTGACATATGCCAGCGGTAACCAAACTTTCGACAGCGATCTACCCGATTTTTTTTTATTATTTTAATGGAAAGCCCACCTTCACACCACGTCACGAATTGGATTTTAAAAAAACCTTTTTCAAATTTTTATTTTTAAAATCAGGTTTACATATCTACTGCATATTATAATATATATATATATTTTCAGGGTCCGGGGAATCGACTTTCTTCGTAATAATAAAAAAAATATATATATCACAATAATAAATGGTGAATTATGCTTTTAGTGCCGTTTAGTGACCAACATCGCCTCAGGGGCGCTTTACATTTTCCTTGTTAAAGATTGTAACCCCTTTTAAATAGATGTGTTTTTAGACTTTTCGTAGAGTTTCGAAATTGCTTTCTGACCTTAAAGAATGTGGACCCAGTACATTGAAATCTCTGTCCCCAAATTTAGCAGCAGTCGTACGAGGGGGTTCAACCAGTCTATTCGACACAACAGACATGTCCGACCTGAGCGTGAGTTGCCTCTGAGTAATATTGTCCCTCACCCAAAGATCATTCAAGTATGATGGTGCCAGCCTGTTCAGTTCCTTATATACCATTAGACAAAATGTAAACTGAACTCTTTCTGTTACTCTAAGCCAGTGTTGGCACGTATGAGAGGAGTGATGTGACAGTATACTAGACGAGCTGTTGTGTTCAACACGCCTTACAGTCTGCTCAAATGTACATTAGACAGACCAGAATATAAACTATTGCAGTAGTCTAATCTGTACACTACAAGAGCATTTACAAGAATCTTATCAAAATCTGTTGGGAGACATCTTCTTATGGATTTCAATTGTCTTATAAAATATACAATAGACTTAATCAGCATAGCTGTGGCAAATTAGTCCTCGTGCAAAAATGAATGGTTCCAGATCACTGGCGTACAATATAAACTGAAGTGGACCTAGTACAGACCCCTGGAGCACACCACAACATAAAGAAAATTCGGAAGATCTCTTACCCCCACAAGCCACTGTCTCTGATATCCTCAGTCAAATATGAGGTTATCCACTATAGTACAAAGTTGTCAATGCAGTATTTGTGTTATCATAAGGTGTGTGTCATACACTTTAATAATATACTTACACATACAATAAAATACTTATTTAATAAATTGTGGGAAATATTCTTTACTTCCTTATTCTTAGAGTTCTTTTGGCTTAACATATCCTAATTCTTATCACCATTTATTTTTATGTGCTATATTGGGGACCTTAAAGTATTTATATTTATTTAAAGAATATATAAATTAATGATATGTTTTATGTTAAGGTGATGCAATGGGAAGTCATGCAAAATCATGTGTTTTCGGTTTGAGAATTTGATGGCTTAGAACTATCGTAGATGATTTAATTAAATACTGCAAGTAAAACACACCCAGACCTTTCGTTTAACTGGGCATTTTTTTAGTGTGTCTTTTTATAAGCATAGAAAAAAAATAAACTATCAGACATAAAAAAAAATGTTTAAAGCACAAACTCTCCGATTTACAAACCCATGTTCCGATATTGTCGTATTGTTCATTTTATTAAATTAAGTTTTTTTAGAATATGACCGTAAAATATTTTAATAATTATGTCTGAACTTTACAGAATAGAATAAAACACGCATTTTGGTGATGGTTTTTTTGCGTAAATCGAAACATGAAGCCGATGTTAAGCGGGACTTTCAACCTTGTCGCCACCTGCATAAGGAGCGCGTGATTTCGTTGGAATTTTAGCCGGTGGATCGCCTTAAGCCAAAGAAAGACTAAAGATGAGAAATTAAAGAAAATTTCTCGCAATCAATTAAATAAGTATTTTATTCCCCTTTTAAACGATCAAGCCGAGCGACGGGGCTTATAACTGTTAGTACAAACCGAATAGTCTATTTGATTTTTTTTAAATACAAAAAAATTATACAAAGGTTACCTAATATTTATTTTATGAATTTTCGGTTTCTTTAATTTATTTAGAATATAATTCACAGAAATTCTATTAAAATGTATGAAAATAACAATTCGTACAACCCGGGCCGCTAGAGGGCTCTTGTGAGCATGTTGCTATCAAATATTAGAAGCTACGCGTACTGCCAATCTAGGGTATTTGATGATATACATTAAAACATTCAATTCAGGTTTCATCACATGGGCCATAAAGATATAACTAAATATCTATAATAAAATTGAACTCTTACAGTAAAAATAAAAGTAATAATCCCACATAGATACCCACCTGCATCATATCTATTGCCTTCAGAATTCATATCGAAGGTTTTTATTTATTAAAAATAGTTAATTAGAGAGATAAGTTCGTACATAATACCAATAAAGGTCGATCGGGTCCGTAGTTAACGAGTTTTTGTGAATTTTTAAGTTTTATTTTAATGCATGTTTTATAGGGTATCCGGATAAAACTGAACAATGACAATATAATACTTTCGTTCAGGTTAGGTTAGGTTATATGTTAGGTTTTTTCTTCATTTTTCTATTTCGTCATGGAACCGTTCTATGTTTTTTTTAGTTCTTTATTCCAAAGGGTATGCATGAAAAGGCAGTGCAATACAATACCTTCCGTAACTGACAATAATTTTAAAAATAACGACAGATTAGGAAAAATTGGTAAAAAAGATTAATTAATAAAATATGCAAAATAGCAATATACGTACCCACGCCTGTTAAAAAAAAACCTTTATGGTGGATATTTGACGGTCTCCCGTCGGAGGAGGGGGGGGGGGTAAAATTGTGGTATTCTTGGATTGGCGTTATAGTCTGCGCCATGAGGAAATGAGCGTCTAGTTTCACGGTGGGCAATTTCATAGGTATTTTATTCAAGGCGTTGCAACCGACTGTATATCGAATTCATTACTGGCTGTAACTAGCTTTGAAGTTGTAGGAGAAGTAAGTTTCCACAGTTTGTGCCGAGCGCTATGACAGTAATAGACTAAAATAAATCGAACTGTGCGGAAACGGAATCCCAAAATTTGTTTACGAGTTTGAGGATTCTGCTTCCTCGCGTGAGTTTTTCCTACTCGCCCCACCCCCATTTCACTCTGACTCAACGGCCAATACAAATTGACACAATGTCATCATACCAGCCAACAAAGTGTTCCTTCTCCGTGGAAACCGAGCCCACACCGCATCGTCGTTGTGAGATGGACGAACGTAGTGTTTATACACAAATCCAAAAATAAATTATCCTAAATGATGTTCGTCATCCGGTCGGCTTAAAATATCCGACTGCTTTATTTCGCCGAGACCACGCGAGGGAATATTTCCACTCGCTACAGACTGACGGGCACGTGGAGTCGCGGCGCGTCGCGTCGACATCCGCAATTTTATGTACTTATTTTATATAAGACATCGATTACAAAGCTACGCACGATTACCCTATTTTACGGCTGAGTATAAAAAAATATACATAGGTAAAATAATACCATAAACTTTATTTTTTTTTAATAACGACCGAATAACAACAACGAGTGTATTTTTCATTGGCATTATCAAACATTAACAGTTTATCATTATCTCCAGGAAAAGAAACTCTTTCAATAAATTATATGAATTGTGTGCTCTGTAAAAAGTATCGATCGATACAATATTATTTGCGTTTCTCCTGCTATTTTGGTAGCTCGATCCATCAAATTATTGTTCGGTAGTAAAATGTCTAATAATTTAGTTTTCGCTTGGCATTTTATCTTCCAGGTTTATTAATTGAAACTTTGTTCTCTCTGTACCATTGTTCTGTGCAGTGGATGGGTTTCTCGCTCTCCCGATCTTAGATGAAAACAAAGGGCATTCCTTGATCTGTGACTGACTCTGGCAACACTCCAAGGTCTCATTTTATATCTTATATTCCAAATACAGATTCAGAACAAAAAGTGGGTCTCACACTTTATCAGCTGGTTTATTTCAACATTACGAAATGAGAAAACGGTCTGTATCTGAAACATTTTAAGGACACAAGTGTTGGAGAGACAATAGCGCGCGCTGTTTGCTTTGCACCGTGACGCGGAGGACACCCGAGAAATGTATTATTTACTTGCTACGGTAAACAATAAAAATCGACGTATAATGCTAATATTTTATGTACACACTGCATAAAGTTATTAATGTTGAATAATGAACATGCCAACGGTTGGCCTTGATCTTGTGATATATATTATATGATCTTGTGATATATAATATGTCTGTCAAAAAGGTGCACGAGAAAAAATATAAAAAAGCAAAAGCGAAGCAAATGCGAGATCACATAAGATCTATAGTCACCCGATCTGTCAAGTAACGAGCGTGGTCCCTATTAGCTACTGAAATACCTACACAGAACACAAGGTGTGCTGATGCCGACTGACTGAATAAATTTAGCTGAAAATAATTTCCTTTTTCTGAAAGGTCTTTGCATTCTAATTGGTTTCTTCTCCTTTGAACCCACTCCTTATTTACACAAATAACAATGTAAATCCTCGCAAATCTTATGTTGATTTTCTTAGTTTTTCACGACACCGACCAATTTAGGTACATGTTATTATCACTTATTGTGGACTTCGCATTTCATGTACACAATACATACCAACTCATGTGCGTATTATATGTGGATAAATACGACATTCGATTGGTCAAGGCGACACAAAGATTAGAAGTGGGTATATATCTGAGATTATAATTCAAGATAATTAATAACGTTTACACAAGATAAGACATTTCACAGCTGTGTTTATATATAAACAGGATTACTACCCATATGCCAATGTAATTATAGATAAATCTCTGCAAGGCATTCAATAATAATTACGGTGATAATGTTGAGAGATTTAAATATCATGAATATAATTATATGTATAAAGAAAAATGTCCCGGGCGATGCTCGTTTGTTTTTTATACAAATTTACAGTTTTATTCCGAACTTGAAGAAAGGTTGCAAACTTGACTTGAAAATAAGAGGAAAACTACTCGGTAGGGATAGGAGTAGGTGTAGGGGGAGGGGTAACGCATCACAACCTCAAAACTTTTCACCGAACCATTCATAGCCCCGGGCAAACCCGAGTACTTCAGCTATAACTTATCCTATAAGGATATTGTGTTTGTTAGGCCTCTCTGATTCTCCATTGTGCTTGTTGAAGAAATTGAAGATATATTGTATAACACAGTTTAACGAAGTGCGTTAAATATGAACAACAGAGAGTGACAATATTGATGACCTCAAACCCACCGGAAGTTCAGAATTTAATAGCTTCAACTAACAAGAATAGTGAAATTTGTTAGATCATGTGTATATCGGAAAATATTTTAACAGAATTCTTACATAAAGGACTATCTTTTTTTTTATATGAATACCTCACAAGAGTCCCAACTGCTCCCAACCGTCTGGAGCCAGTGAGACTATGGCATTCCCAATTGGGGAATGTTGTGAGGCTGAAGGTATTGGGGAGGGGAAGGAGAAGGGGAAGAGGAAGGTTGGGAATACCTGGCTATTCAGATCTGGTCACCAAACACGCTAAAAGCCATTTCAAGCAACGTTTCAATTCTGAATGGTGGTCTTTCACCAGGGCGATACTGAGAGTATCTTCCACTCTGGAACGTGCGCAAATATACTATATATTATTTTTAAATGAATTAATTTTGAAACAACACAAATTAATTAAATAAAAATTACTTGAACTTGAACTAGGGATTTGAACCCGCGACCTTCGGATTCGTAGTCGAGAGCCTTACCCCTCGACCATGGAGGCCGTCAGAATAATGTATAATATTTTAAAAAATATTATACACTATTATAATAATTATTATTTAATATTGTAATTTAAAAACAGACCAGGCGAAAACATTATGAGAAGCTTCGATAACAAACATAACAAAATATATATATATATGTCATGACATGTTTGAAGATATGTTTTTTCTTACCTGTAGCAAATCTATTATACATGATTTCCAAATCACAAGCAACTCTACCCTAAATCATTCTAAACCCAATACATCCCTTGGTGATAATTTTCCATCCAATTATCTCTGTTCCTCTACGGTATAAATATTTACGTTTGTTTTAACTTGAAATAAAAAATAACAACAATATCCTACTTCTAAAAAAGTCGAAGCTATGAAGTAGATTTTAGCTTTTTGTTGTACTTATAGTGACCAACGTATGTGTTCAGATAAGGAATCCTGATTTGATAATCTCTCTCAAATCTTGGATCTAAGCAAAACAAATAGGCCAGTTTTTTTTAGATTGCCACCGTTATCAAACTGATTGATATAACCGAAATATTGCCTATCACTCCCATCACCTATCAGTATATATGATCGGAGTATTTATGTATACAAATGCTTTATATTATTATTATATTCTTCACCAAGATGTGGGAGTTACGGTGTTATAGAAGAAGAGATTCACAATCGCGAAAGCGGAGGTACACCCTCGTGTCGTGTGATGTACTTCGCCTTTAATTTGAGGAAAACTATAATAGCTTTGAACTGGTAAGAAAAAGACAAATAAATCTCAAAGTCTTGACCCTGAGAAGAATGGGCACATGTCTTGTGTTATTCATAACAATGAAATGCTATCTTTGTACTGAATACACCAAAAAAAAATCCACTCAACATCTTTGAAGGCAACGACGACAGAACATGCTAATTGTAAATTTTTCATTTGTGAACTTGTTCGACTACCAATACGCTGATTTCCTCTTCACAATGTGAAATTTTGTGGGAATGTGTGAATCAAAATATTATTCACGAAAAAATACAAAATATATAATCCATCATGCCTTTGTATCATAATCATTATTCGAGTAATGATACGAAGGAATGAATTATTCGATAGTAAAATACATTTGTTATACGACGGACACTTATTATAATGTCCTGGTAGATATTACAATTATTCCATTTGTAATCCGAGCGATCTCTGTAGTTTGAATCGATTTTCACATTCATAAAAATGCATTCTGGGTTAAAATAAGATATTAAAATGCAATTTCATTACGGCAAGAGAATCTTCTAGTAGCCAGTGGCCGAGTGACAAAAATTCGAACTCCTGTGCAAGATGGGCCATCAGCGGCGAACATGTATAAAAATCGATTTAATACATTGCTACTCGAAAGCTGATATTGATTCAATCACGCACCTTCCTATTATTATATGTCAATTCCTATTCTATAATATCTGTTCGTATTCCATACGTCCCAAAAGGATTCGGAAAGAAAAACCCATCAACGTCTTTTTAGGTACGTGAAGACTAACACCAATTGTGACAACAATAGCGACCATTAAGCGACATATTCTCTTGAGGTGGTCATATTATAAAATAGAGTCCGGAAGCTTTTCCCAGGGCATACAGGTAATGGGAATGGATACTAGACGACTGGACAGGTGGATAGGGCATAAGAATATTTACTATAAATTGAAGGCTTTGGTGCATTACTATTAATAAAGATTAGTTTGTTTACGTCTCTTGAAGAGCCTCCATTTTTATATTTCTCAACAAAGATAACTTTAAAATAAAAGTAAAATTAAGATTATTGTAATAATTCCTAATCTATTTATTTATTTAAATCTCTTTTGGGAAGATCATCAATTTATCAACCAACGCCATCACTTGGACTGAAAGTGCGCGAAAAAATTTATGATTAAAAATTTCCATGTAAAATTTATAAATATGCAGACCCTCACTGGACATTGGAGCAGTCATGCTGCTCACTACAAAAATATATTAGATTAAGACAAATATGTGATTTTTTACTTCCTACGACACAGTGTAGGTAACTTAGCAGCCACCCGTAATATCAGTCCTATGTGGACCATAGTATCCATTAGTTAGAAGGGCATTGAGGAAGCCCAACGCGTGATAGTTCTGCAGCTCTGAATTTAAAAATTGCACTAAAAACCTTCTGGAGCCCACACAAGGTTCACCATAAAACAAAATCAAGCGTTTATTAAAAATAGCAGGAAAATCAATTATAATTTTAAGAAACGAATGAATAAACTTACGGATCAGAGTGGCAATGTCAAGTTCGAAAAGAATAGGTAGAACATTCCCGAAACAGCAATCATAATTTTTTTCTCATGTCATAAAACCTTTCCAAAAACATCTTTGCAAAGTCATCGTACTTCGCCTACACTATTGTGCATTAAAAAATGGACAGCGTTGAGTATAACATCTACAATAATTTCCAAGAATCGAATAAATAAACCTCGATATCAGAATGACTTAGCATTTTCAATGCGTGGGTAGAACATTCCGGTATCCAAAAATACTATTATTTTTTGTCATGCTATATAACCTCTCCAGAAAACATTTTAGCAAAGTCATCGTAGCCTACCGTAGGTACCTACTTCAAATAACGCAATGATATACAATATTAGATAATAACATAAATATGCCGTTTACAAAATTAAAATGTAAATTATATTGTAATTTTTGCATTTTACCTGTGGCGATTTAATTATTCTTAAAATAATAAGGAAGAATTAAAAAAAATGCTTGGGAAGCAGTTTGCCACATATGGGTATTATTTTTTTTACGGGAAACGGCATTTTGAACTCACCCTGGCGCAGGCAAGACGTTAAATACTTTTTTCAATTATCCAGTTTTTCTTTTAGTATTTCTCCTCACGTTTTGGAGACGTACGTATTCTTCACATTAACATATTGTGAAAAATACTCAGTTAACAATTCAAGAGAGAAATGCTCCATACCGGAGCGGCCATGTATTTTCACAATTTCCCTTCGCCCCACAATATTTCCCGATTGGGGTTACCATAATCCCACATAAGTGGCATTCTTGGATGTGGTGAAGTTTTTTTTTAAAACTGCTTATTTGTAAGGTTCTAGGTACATACTCATTATCAACAAAAAAATTAAGCAGATAGATAACGTAATGGAAAGCACGTATAAAATATTGTTATTTATCCTTATTACATACATAATTATGTGCTATATACGCGTTTTAAAAACGCACTAGAATTGTGTGACCTATCTCAAAACTGAAAGATAAATATGCTTGTTGTGATTTATTTGCCAAAATTTTGTTTTTCATTTGAGGATAATATCTCTATTCAGCGTGATATGACACGTAAATTAATCATTAAAATAACTTATTTTCAAGAGAACCGCTCAGTCGTGGTCCTAGTTTTGTGAACTGCGGTCAGTAGCGCGTTACCGTACAGTTGAAGTTTTGTTGGTGAGAAAGAATAATAATTTAGTGGTGTTGTGTTTTGTGGGTAATAATACAATATGGGTACTGTCTTACATTGCCTTTCCAACACTTCTTCATTTTAACACAACGTATATATATTTTTTTAGTTTTACCACAAGATCAGTTTTAGGAAATGTTTATTTGTGTGGTTAGTTTGAGCAAAATAAAAATATTAATTTTATTTGTAGCAATTTTTTTAACGCCATCTTCGACATCGTTGGACAACGTGGCTGGAAATTTGACATACCTGTTTGCTGTTTTTTTTTTAATTTTTCGTTTTATGACGTGAACAATAATTGTGATTCTTCCCTATAATAAATAGTGTGGTTATCGTAAAAATGGTTTTCGTTATCCTTATATTTGCGCGTTGTTTGTGAATATTGTACAACACAATATTATCTGTAAACCGGTTATAAGAGCTAATACAAATAATGTAGTGAGGGGCATGATCGAAGCATCCATTTCTATTTTAACGTTCGAAATATTTCGAGTATTAATAAATTTTTAATAATTTATATTACAATTTATTTTTGGAATAGTAAAAAATTATTAGAGATTTATTTATTTATTTATACTGGGTTTTTACAGATGTTTACACTTGCGTGAGAACAATCCAGTTATATAAACTCAATTAATATACACAAATTACATAGAATTGCAATGAAGAAATGTTCGCTATTCATTGGAATAAATTACATAGTACACTACAGACTTTGTTTCAAAGTCAACCCAACAGTCGTATTATTTAATTTTGCCAAATCCGGGTGATTACTTCGAAACATCATTGGATTATCCCTATCACCACTAATAATGTTAAAACACCAAACTCGTTGACTAGTATGGATTGAATCCAATATACTACAATAATAACACACATGGTACGTGTTTGCTTAGAACTTGGCACGGATAAAATGTGATTTAATAAATTTTATCGATTTATAGCGGCTTATTAGCACCATGTAGACGCCAGAATCACGTGCATTTGCTTGCGGTTTGTTCCATCGATATATGAATATATCGAGTCGATGGTTTGTTCGTATACCTAATTCTCGATGCCGATTAGTGCACAAAATCGAGTACTTACCTATAAAACTATAAATGATTCCAATACAAATTAAAATCATTAATTAAATAAATTATTCGGGTGAATTTAGAAAAACCACACAATCTTTGTTGTGCTTTTCTTATTTATGTTTCATAAATTAATTTATTTTAAGTATTTTACGTTCTTACGATACTAGACACTTACCTTTTTGTGGTGGTCCAAATGATTATATTTTGATTATTTTATTCCGATATCCATCTTGTAGAAAAAAACTGCGCAAAATAGGTAAATAAGGTCTATTCTTCTTCTTCTATCGGACTTCTAATTTCTAAAAATTAACTTTCCAAACAGTACAGGTTTAAACTTTTTTGGATTGGAGGAGGAAAAATATATGTGCAGACTTTTTTTCAATGGCACGTCATCTACAAATCTAACATTTTATAGTAGAATAAAAATGACATAAAATGAGGGCCCTGCGATGTTTTAAATAGCAACACCAATATGGCGCATAGGAAGATGAATGTATGTTTAAAATAGCACAATAGTCCAAATGCCTATTATTTACTTTAACCAAACGGTCCTCAGAAATTAGTGGTACTTATATATACCATATTTGTAGACATCTTTGTTTAATAGTTTTATGTTATTTAACGATTTGCAGTGAAACTTGTGTACCGAAATAACCGTGTATTTGATGATAATTAATAAAAAAATATTATTTTGCCTTGTTTCTATAAAACGAACTATCAAACACAAATGTGAAAAAAATGTATGTAAAGAACTCATTTCAAAGACACAGTTAGTAGCTTGGTGTTGCCAATGTAAATTAAAAAGTTTAGTTCCACCTTATTGTGTCTACCTTTTATTGCCGACCTATGTGTAGGTATTGACACTCCAAAGAACTCTTCTATCTGAATTTTAACAAAATTAACGACAGCCATTCATAAAATTTGCAAATATAATATATGATACTTGCTGTTATAAAGTAAAGTC
Source organism: Halesus radiatus (assembly GCA_022606495.2). Classification (NCBI taxonomy): domain Eukaryota; kingdom Metazoa; phylum Arthropoda; class Insecta; order Trichoptera; family Limnephilidae; genus Halesus; species Halesus radiatus. Next base: position 195,807 of record JAHDVE020001402.1, read on the forward strand.
ACTGATTTTCAATGTGTTAATTTATTTCAGCATTTTAATTTCCCCACGCCGAAAATTTAGAGAAATCAAAAAATATCATATTATATCATTTTGCTGTCGCAAAACAGTTTTATATTACTTTGACCTTTTGTGATGACTTTGTGTGTTATCACCACTATCATTCAAAAAGATACATCGTGTTACATATTAATATTGCAATTATGTGATGTACAAACTCTTTACATCATTTAAAAGAAAATTTTGTTTTATTTCTTATCGGTAAATTCCATCTTTTCCGATTAGCTTTATATGTTTACAAAGGCCAATGACTTTAATTCTTCCTGAATTTTTGAGAAATATTTTATGATAGGGTAGTAAAGCAAATGAGTATAGGTTATAATAAACTTACCCAGACACCACAACCTCCTGACTCAAAATGAATGACTGAAAAATTATGAAACGGGAGCCATTCTAAGGAAAATGGCGGAATAGTGAATGTACCTTATAAATTAAGCACAACGTACAAATAATAACTAACTAACCATCACACTGTCTTCTGGCAGAGGTAGGCAAAGAGGTTTCACTGGCACGCAGCTGTCTCGGCACACACTCCTTGCTTCACTCACATTCATATATCATCTCATACATTCTCAAACTCTACTGTTATTCTGACTCTTGACATGACCCGACACAAGTATTTGATTCACTTGAGTTGATCGTGCCATGTCTTCCTCGGTATTCTCCAATTTCTACTACTAACTTCCGTTCATCTGCCCTACGTGCCCAACCAATCCAAGCATCCCTTTCATAATCTTAACTATTACGCTTACATCAGCCTTGCATTCAATCCGGATCTCCTAATTTTTTAACATGATCATACAAAATTTTACCACACATACACATCAGATATCTCATTTCTACAGTATTCATTTACTAGGAGAAAAATTGCTAGAATTAAAATAAGGGAGGTTTAAAAAAAATATCTATGTAATGTCAATCTTTTTTAAAAATTTAAAATTAACTTTCTTTGGATGAAATTTAATATGACAAGAATAATAATAAAATACTAGCATATCAAAAACGATATCAAGTACATAGGTACTTGGTCCTTTTTTATTTAGCCGTAATTTAAATTTAATTAAATAAGCAATCAATTTTTTCACAAATTCCATCTAATATTACTTGCTATTAATTAAATAAAACTTTTTTTTTTTTAAATTAAACTTTATTTTCTTTACAGGATCACACAACCAGAGTATCAAAGGAATAAAATTGCACCAAAATGGTTAGCGTAAGTATAGCACAATTATATATTTTTTCCAGTAAACATGTTTAATATCATACTTTTTGGTTTGTCAGCCCAATTTGATCAATGTAAAGAAACGAGAAATTAAAAAAAACCTTAAAAGCTAGCACTTACATATGGCCCTAAACATGAAGGTTGTTAAATCAAGCAATACCGCAAAGAATTTATCTGTCTTCTTATGTTCTACAATATTTATATGAAAACGTGTAAGGTTTGAAAAGACAAAATCCTCAAACTGTAATCTTTAAATTCTATGAAATACATTCAAAATTCCTGAAAATATGTGCAGTTTGAAAACCAGTGAAAACAATTTTTAAAATTTTATCTAATATTCTAGGAAGTACGTATATCATATAGAATTTAAAAGATTACAGTTGAAGGATGATGGTCTTTTGAAACATATATTATTTCTAATACCCATAGAGAATTTATTCATTCATAGAATTTCATGAGTTAGCAACCTGTAAAGTGCGTATTTTTGGGTGCCGACCGTTAATCTTAAATAACAGTTTTTTTTTTTTATTTATTATTGACTTTTTTTTATTATTTAAAAAAAAAAATTTTTAGCATGTAAGTCCAAACTTTTTTGTTTGTTACCTTAATTATTGAATGAACATAATATTGTTAACTTCATAAGTAATTTTTTTTTTTAAATACATGAAAATGGCAGTAGTAAACAAATTAAACATCGTAAATATAAAATTTGTTTCTTTCCTGTTAATAAGCACAATCACAACCAAACATTTAATTTAAATCAATTTAATATAGTCAATGTGAACACAAATTCTGTGCTCTAATACAAACAGCGACATGCAATACAAACACTGCCAAAACCAATCATTTGAAAACCAATGTTTATATAAAAGAGTCAAAATACTTCACATAAGTGTAACCAAAGTAATGGTTTGAAATTATAATCAAATTTATAGTACTTTTATTATTATTTTTTTATTACTATTATTTTTTTTAAATAAAACATTTTTATTTTAAAATCATAATGTCACAACACCAAGTTACCGTTTGTAGTCAATTTAAACATAATATCTTTACTAAATTATGAGTACAAACTTACAAACACATTAAGAGCATTAAATGGTAAACATATTAATGTCTATTTCTGAAAGGCCAATGCTCCTATGTCCATTTTACATATTTTGCAGGAGGCCACTAAACAGATCTCAGAATTGGCTTACCTCTAAATGAATTGTGACATAGTACTCATTTTTATAAAGTTTTTTTCCATGCCAAAGCCGCTTAGGGAAGAGTGCTGTTTACCTCTAGATAGATATTGAATGAAACTCATTTTTGGACATAGTAACATTGATCTCTCCGTTACAGAATGTAGTAAATACAAATATAATGTTTAAACAGAACTATGAGTACAATAAGTCACCCGGTAAATACATGTATAAATCAGACATTACAAAGAAACACATCATAGGTGCTCTAATTTCTGGAAATTGTTTTTCTATATAACAAATGTACTGTTTTGTTTCTATAATAAAATAAAAAAATAAGAGTCAAGTTAAAAAAAAAATAATCCAAAAAGTCTATAAGCACTAATATGGTAAAAACATTAATTTGCCAGCAAATTATTATGGTCAACATAAAACTTATTGACTAGAAACACAATAACACAATCAATATTATGTACATAAGTACAAACATAGTAAAAAAAAAACATACAATTAATACAAACTTAATTTATCTACTGTACTAGATAGAAACGGTAAAAAAAACACTTTGTACGGTACAAATAAAAACACAGCATGAGTAAATTGAAAATAAATTAATACAGTAAATAAAGACATCATTTCTGTGCTGTACTATGAGTACAAACCATAGATAATAGAAACAAGTGAGATTGGCCATGAACCAATATTAGTATGAAACTGCACGCACAAGTGTCAATATTATTCACCCATACTACGCACAGCGCTGGTTTCTACCTACACACTAAAAGCATAACTTGCATTGGCTCTACCGCTTTGATAGTCTGTACCAAGGAGGTTAAATAATACTTCCTCCAAGATCCGTGCAGCTTGGTCGTAGTTCGGAAGCAGTAGGCACGCTTCCATGTGATATCTCCCATGGTTTCTATTATCTATGGTGCAAACACAGTAAAAAATATTTAATTGCTAATTTCTAACATAGACATTTTTTAAAAACTCAAAAATATTTCGTATTCGTAAAAAGCATTTACTTTGTGGCTTGCCATAATTATAACATAAATGCATAAATTTGTTTTGAACCACTTCACTTTAATAATCGACTAGTTTCGAAAGTACACTTCCTTCTAAAAGGTAACTTCAGCAAAAAGGTAACTGAAATACCAGCCCATAAACGTATTTATTAAATTAAAAAAATATATTTCATTGCATTTTTATAATGTTGAATTGTTCACTTTTAACCATTTATCACAAATGACTAAAAACATTAATTTATTTTTTTAGGAATCAAATGGCACCCTCCAGCCCCCCCAGGAGCTGGAGACCTTCCTTCCATCAGACGGGTCCAAGCACAAGGTGGTCTCGGGAGGAAAGTAAGTACAACATTTATAAATAAAACCAATCTAAAGAACTTTGTCTCTGGGCCCAGAGGTCTTCGAGTCGGACCGAGCAAAGTACAAATAAAATGTTATAATGAATATCTGGGCATTTTCACACGTGCAAAGACGTAAAAAAAAACAAAATTATTTGAATGACAAAAAAAATTTATATTATGGGAACTTCTGTTTGTACTGCACAGTATTTTTGGAAATTATCCTTGTACATAATAGTCCTGAATGGCGAGCGGTGAATTTCTTAACAGTAGCGCAAAGTTTGAATTTTCAATAAAATATTTTTTCACCATCAATACCACCCCTTGCACTGCCTACTAGCCATTGTTTTATAAACATGAATATTATATTACTTTACTAAACCCTAAATCTTTTAACGATTTCATTGTTTACTGTTATTGAAGCAAGAAAAGTTATTAATATGGAAATGCATTGTACTGGCATTGGAGTACAATAAATAATTTATTTATGTTAATAATGTCTAATAGAAATATAAGGCTACATTTATACCTGCCATTTTGACATGCAAAAACTCTTGCAGCCTGCAGTTTCCGTAAGTGAGATATTCTAAGTATAGCACTAGTAAGAGTTACTATCCAACCTTCCTCTACCGCTACGATTCCCCCTTTCACTTGTGCCTCATATTATCTCCAATAGGGTGCCATGATTTTACTGGAACACGTGTTTTTAATAGTTGATTTTATTTATGTTTCAAAATTTTCCTTGTAAAAGATATAAGACCATTTTTGTAAAACCCATCAGACAAGAATCAATATCCCAATAATTGGGCCATTACTCGCATGAAATATTTTAATGCTTCAACGTGTTTTACACTACTTTACTTTAATGTATGCACTCAACTGAATAAAGTTTCTTGTCTTGCCAATTTATTCATTATTAATAGTAAGTCAAACGCTACATGTGAATTAGTGGTGTACAGTCCATAAAGGCTGAAAAGCTGTTGCCTACCCTAAGAAAAGCGTACAATAGAAAGACATTTAAAAAATACGCCATAATCTGGGAAAAATGTGTTTTTTTTTTTCATGAATTTGGTAAAGAATTTATAAGCTCATTTATTCAGTTGACCACAACAATCAATGGAAGATGGAAATATAATGGTCATTTTCAAATATTCAATGCACAATTCATACCCCAATTTGAAATACTACACCCAGCCTACCTTTGATCATAAAGCAATGCACGCCACTGGTGTGAATGCAGCCAAAGATCATTCTACGTCTACTTAGAATTGAATTGGAAAAAACATGAATCTATTGTGATTTATTTATCACAAAGAACTGGGAAATCTCCAGCAACAAGCTTCCGCTCTGTACCTGGTCTCTGGGATATTTTGTTCATTCAAAATGATGTCTAGTGGTGAAGTAGTGAACAAAAATAAAGAGGATAAAATAGAATTTGATGGAGAAGAAAGGTGTTCATATTGTAGTATGACAGATGTGTTAAATCCGAATTCTGATCATATGGAGAATACAATTTATTATTCTGTAGAATTGTGAATAGAACAGTTTTGAGCAGAATAAAACTACATCTCATAAGTGACTTAATTAAACTACAGCCCCTCTTCTTTCACCTGTTTCAGATATAAAGTGGCGCAGGATGCTGAATCCGGAAATGACTTTGACCCCTTTGCTGAAAGGAATGTCGCACATCCAACAACGTGAGTGCAATTCACAATAATTTCTTATATTAGAACATAAAAATGCGGTAAAAATCCTTAAATGACTAAATATTGTGCAAGAAATATATTTACATGTTGTACAATAATAGAAAAGTTTTACCCTACAATAAAACTTATATTTTGTACTTAGCTTTATTTAAAACCTATAAAGTGAGATAAACATTACCATTTTGCTGCCAAATCCACGTTTCTTACCAATCTTCGTGTGTAATTCTCGATTTAAATATCCCGCCATATTTAAATCGAGAATTACTCACGAAGATTGGTAAGAAACGTGGATTTGGCAGCAAAATGGTATAACATCAGGTAAGTCATGGCTTATGAAAAATGTATGCAGCGCAAGGGACAGTTGTTTAAATCCGTATTATTTTCAACGAAATAATCTCACACTGATTAGAGTAAAATTAATAAAATGCTTTAATTAAGTTGTTGGCAATGAAATTTGTAGTTTTTTTTGTATATATAAATATATATTGTGTATATTGACAAGAAATCATACAATATTAAATTGAATTCATTAATTTTACTGTCAATCACTTATTGGCGCTTACAATTTGCAAGTATGTATGTATGTATATATAATATGTATTATATTACTTTCAGACCCAAAGAGGTTTTTTTATTATTATTTTATTAATTCTACAGCACCGTTTTCTTGAGAAAATCACCCCAAGGGCGCTTACTTTTCTAAACCATATAATAAGCGAATGTTGCACATTGGGCTGGTTGCTTGATTCCGTCATATTCAGTTAGTCTTCAAATCTTATTAGATTACAAATATAGAAAATTTTATAAAAATATGTCAAATGTTCATTGTTCCATGAAATCGTCCCTTTAGAGGTAAAAGTCACTATGTGTCATATAGTACGGCACTTAATGAATTTTACCTCTAAGGGGATGAAATATCAACTCAGTTTATATTTGTGTATATGAACCAGAAGCTCAAATTTCAGACAGTCAAATTATTCTTTATTATTTGCAAATTTTAAAGAATGACGATCAACATTACTTACTAAGTTTATGAGAATCAAACAACCAGCATTATCATTGAAATGTTATTGCAAATTGCAAATATTATTAATGAAATATTGAAGACTATTAATGATTAAGGGCCTAAATGGAAGAGAACACTATTTAGAATGAGGATGTAAAGGTTAACAAACTTTTAGTGTCGGCTCTTGGAACTAGAAAACTGAGATTCCTTCGAGTAATACCAACATTAAATGCATTGTTAATAGAGGAATAATTAGGCCATACATTAAAAGTCTTCAATGTAACATAAGATGCGAATGTAGTAGACTTAACTTAGCCTCTGATGTTATTTTTCAATTTATGTATTATTTGTTACATCATAAACTAATAGAAACACAGTTAAGGTACGTTTCGGAGTGTGGCGGCAGACTGCAGACTGCAGACCGTAGACTGCAAACCGCAGACAGCAGCAGGCGGCACTGCCGCTGCAGTCAGGTTTATTTCACAAGGCTTGCAGATGCTTCGAATCAAACAAAAAATTTGATATTTTAAAAAATACTTTTTTTTAATAATTAAATTATTAATTAATCAGAATGATTAATTAAAAAAAAAAAAAATTTCAAACATAAAATGAGTGTTGTCACTCTGCGGTCGGTGGCAATACTGATAGTGCAGTCTGCGGTTGTGGCGCACGGCAGTGGCAGGCGACAATGACACCGCACTCAGAATATATTTCTATAAGTTACTATGGAAAAAGTCACCTGCGGTTTGTCGCTGCGGTTTGCAGTCTGCCGCCGACCTCGCAATCGTACCTTTAGAAACTCAAGCCAATGCAATTTTTGATAAACATACGCAATGTCAGTCTAAATGTAGTTATTATACATTGCAATGGAATGCTTTGAACCAGTCTAAATAAGATTATACCAATAACAATGGAATGCATTTTGAATTGAAAACACAAAAATAATTTTTTCAATTGTACCCTAAACTCACTAAAGAATCAAAGACTATATTTTTCTTCAATGACACCCAACCATAAAAGTTATTTTGATAATATTTTTTACCATAGAAACACATTTTCATACTTATTCAATTATAACTATCATCTATAATAGTTTTTAAATAGTTCCAAAAATATAGCATATGCGGTTTTTTATAATACATATTTATGCTTACGATATTGAACATTCACTAGACAATTATTTTTGCATAAGCTGTATACCCTAATATTTTAAAGCAGAGACATTCTGGAATGCATTACATACATGCATTGAAGGAATTCGGTACCCGCTTTGGAATTTGATCCTTCCAATCAAGCATCCTACCCACGAGGCCCAACAACCAACTCAATATATGTATAAAGGTGTTATTGCAAACATAATGTACTTACTGTATTGCGGGTTAGGATATTGCGAGTGCGATAATTTTTTTAATATAAACTATAGTATTGCGAAAACATAATCAAAAACATTATTTTTATGGAATGTGCGATCATTATGTTAGCAAAATGATCATGATCTTATTTCTGTCTGTGATCATAAAGTTAAAAAGGTTCGTATGATCATTTTATAAAAATCTAACGTACATAACATGTTAATTTGATTTGGAAGATCGCAGTTTTGTGACAATTGATATATTTTGTGATTGCAGGGATTGCGACACTCTGACCCATTTGCTGAAGGCATCACTGGGCACGGGTATCCTGGCGATGCCTGTTGCATTTAAAAGCGCCGGTCTCGTCATGGGCATATTCTTCACCCTTCTTGTGGCCCTCATCTGCACGCACTGCTCTTATGTTTTAGTAAGTTAACCATCAATTTGTAATGTTACACATATAACCCAAAATTGCAATCGGTGACAATTTGTATTTCTAATTTTTTACATGCAAACTAATAAAACTCTACATTGTATAGCACGCTCTATAAGAAAATATGGTTAGCGCTTGTATATCTGGAATTTTGGTTAATAGTAGGTACATACATGGAGGCAAACGGTCTCTAACAAGTCCTGGTTCAACACACCGATCCACAGCTGGATTATGACTATAACGCCCAATGAGCAGAGGAGCACAATATTGTATAGCGACTTGTGAAACGATTTTAAGAATGGAAAAGATAAAAATGAATATTATGTATTTTGCAGATATATGTAACAGTACAATAATTTGATTTACTATGTAATTTAATCAATGTAAAAGTGTACATTATTCATGCTTCAATGTACATTTTCACATACATTTTATACATGTTTTAATTGCGAATTTTTTTTTTGCTGTTAAATTCTTTCATCTATCAAATGCGTCTTGCAAATATATATTGGCTATTGAATATTGTCCAATCATAAGAACAGCGATTTTTATAAAGCGAGTTCAGTTAGATATTAATTAATGCAATTTTTCAGGTGAAATGCGCACATGTTCTGTACAAGAAGACACGAGTGACGAGCATGAGTTTTTCAGAAGTATCGGAAGCGGCCTTCACACACGGCCCAAAATGGGGAAGGAGATACGCCTACTCATCTAAGTGAGAACACTTTAGCACATTTAACAGATTCCTCCAGTCTATTTTCTCTCTGTACAGTTAATAGTGCCATAAGTATATAGTACTACAAAAATAATTTTCTTTCAAATGTCACAATTTTCCAATCAACTTCACCCAAATGTTTCCATATTAAAAACCTTAACCATACATCGTTAAGCGGTTTAAAGTTATTAACCAACCCTGAACCCAAGAATATGAACTAAATTTATTTCTTTAAAAGTCAAATTTCACCGCTACCAATTATTATAATAAAATAAGTATAAATATTTTTTAAAAAAATTCAAATTCAACCAATCTTCTTTTGCTTCGGTATTGTAAGTCCGATCTTAAACAGGTGCATGAAATCGCGACCTAGAATAAATTGTTTTGCATTCCTGATGATCTTAAATGGAAAACCAAATACAGTTTGGCCATTAAATTCCACCGTTACCTCAATGATCCCTTCCACATGGATCCTGATCTCATCAGCAGCATATATGAAGGCTAGACGAGGAGATGGGCGATAAGGATGTCGACTGAAGAAGGCTCGGTATGTTGCTTCTGGCATTATAGAGATGTTGGCCACTGTATCCACCATACCGCAATAATTCTGTTGGTTTATTTTGATCATGAACATTACTGCCATTGATGGGTCACTGATTTCTATATAATCTTTATCATTGGGATGAACATTTATCGGTTGCGCCATGTCTGTCAACCATTCAAGTCTGGGGGCTTTTTTTCCCAATATGTTTTCAAGATTTGATGTATCAAAAAATTTAAGATTTTGTTCATTCTGTAATATGTCCATTAATTCCGTCATTTGAATAATTGCATCATTATCTATTATGACTGCATTAGAATTAATGTTTTCTTCTATCCCCATGTCTGAAAAATTATCACTTTCTTTATGAGAAATTTCTTCTGAAAATTCAAGCTGTATCTTATTATCAATCTGTTTCGGGACCTCAATATCTGACATTTGTTTTATTTCATCATTCTGTTGATCAGAGTCTTCATTCTGTTGACCAGAGTCTTCATTCTGTATTATTACCTTTGTATCACCATTGTTATTATGCGATTCTTCTTCAAAATGGTTCTCCATCAAATCTATTAATTCTTCTAAACAATAATCTTCAATACGATACGGTTTACAGATGTTTTCTAATAATTTTGTGGTTTCCTCCTTTAACAAGGAAAGAAAAATAGACTTTTTCATTGCCGGCCATGCATCGTTGTGTGCAAGGAAAAAATTATCTAATTTTTTTCTCCAAGTTCTCCAAAACATTTCCAGATGACTGAATGGTAATATACTGCCTGATTCCATTTTGACAGAAGTTAAAATATCAATCCCAACAAACACTGTTCCAACCCAAATTAACTAGCAAGTTAGCATCGCCCGATACTGCAAACGCTATAGGTATACCAGGTCCTGTGGTATAATATGTGGCTATGTCCAGACCTTTTTTGTTAATCCAATGAAACCTTTATTTAAAAGTGTTTATCTTCTTACAACACAATCAACACAGCCATGACATATTGTCCTTATCTTTCCAAAATACCACTTATTGGCCCCTCAGTTGATCATCTAGCACAGAGCACATGTATGTCTAACCTATTCGAATATACTTGGTATCGGGTGATCAGTATTTTGTAGCTATCAGATACTTAGTGGTCATGAATAGTTAGAATGGTAGACACTGAGAGATGTTGATAGAATAACGATGAAACACCAGTCTCCTATAAGACTGGCAGTAAGTAGTAAACATGTTACAGATCAAAGCATGTTTTAGAACCATACCTTAAGAGTTCCACAGAATCATCCAAGCAATGATTTAATTCACTTATCAGTCTGCAAAATGTGTTCCCATTATAGTCTATCACTTGTGGATTGTCCAATTGTAGTTTTTGCAAAGAAATGTGGTAATAATTAACAAATATAAAAAACCGTAACAAAACTCGACTTCCAAGCTATTTTCCAATAATGAAAGAGGAATCACTTTAAAGAACAATGTGTTGCCCTGCACATAAAAAAAAGTATTTTTGCATATCATGTTTTTTGTATCACATAATGTCAAAATATGGGGCAAGTGCAGCAAAAAATACATAAGTAGATACTAAATCAGGATCAATTATATTATTTTCTTGCGAAAATACAACAATTTTTGTAGGTCTTCGTATCTGCTCTTATACAACTAACAAAACAATTTCTTTTCGCGATTTCAGGATAAATATTGCAATTTTAATACGTTATATCAACAACAAAAACACAGTGCAAATATTATAACCGAGAAAATTTAAGAATTTTTTCAAAAAACTATAATTTTTTCATGTAAAAAGTGGTATCCCGGGGGATTTTTCCATTCCACAAGTGATTATATCGCCATATTTATTGAAAAGTATTTCTCACACTCACCAATCTGAAATTAATTCCGCCTAAAATAATTTATTTATTTACATATTTACTAATCAGCAGATTCATTCATTTTCCAAATTTCTCTTCATACTGGTGGTGCTAAATACGATATTCTGCTAAATATTTTTATTTGCAATCTTACAAAAAAACCGAAAATGTCATTGATAAATTCATTAATATATTTTACAGTTAAACCCAATGACATTAAAAAATTGGTTATAAAAATGGTTACTGTGTGATGGAGCATTGTGGAAATGACTTACTATTTTATAGTAACAATCCCTTATGTAGCGAAATAACTGTAATTAGCCAATCAAGTTATGTATCAATTAATTGTAAATTTGTATCTTTTGCAGGGTCTTAATTCTTATATGCCTGTTTATAACATATTTTGGAACCTGCAGTGTGTATACTGTAATCATTGCGAAAAACATTCAAAAGGTATTTAATACTATTTTTCATTATTACCTTAACCCAACTTAATCAAATGTTTCAGATTCCACTCATCTCTAGCAGCTAAAAATAACATACTTACTATTTCATGTAGTATATATTAAAAAAAATATATTGAAAACAAAAAAGCTGTTCGAATTTACCAACAAACTTATTTGAAGTACCATGACTTAAAAATTGACCTATAGTGTATAATATAGCAATCCATTTTGAGAGATCATTCTTTCTGTTGCAGGTTATTGAGGTTTACACCACTCAAACCATCGACCAAAGGCTGATGATCGCTGCACTGCTCATTCCCTTGATTCTGCTCTCATGGATTCCCAACCTGAAGTACCTGGCTCCAGTATCGATGGTGGCTAATGTGTTCATGGGTCTCGGCCTTGGAATAACATTCTACTACCTCATTAGAGATATGCCGCCCTCACTCGATGACTTCCCATATGTTGCCGATATAGCTACTTGGCCAGATTTCTTCTCAATAACGATATTTGCCATGGAAGCTATTGGCGTCGTTATGCCGCTTGAGAATAGTATGGAAACACCGCAACATTTTGTTGGAATCTGCGGTGTCTTGAACAAAGGAATGGGCGGTGTGACTCTAGTTTACATTCTGCTTGGATTCCTCGGATACATCACATATTCAGACACGCTAGAAGGCGCCATCACTCTCAGTTTACCTCAAAATGAAATGTAACTATGCTTTTTTTATAATCATTTTATTTTGCCTACAAAATATTGGGAAAACGAAAATTACCTTTTGCAGCTTAAAAAAATATATTGTAGAATTCATTTGTTTTCCTGCTCCAAACTCATGAGATATATTTAACATGCTCTTTGCCCACATATTAGCCCATATCGCCGGTCAAAGGACGCGAGGCGAATTATCACTATAGAGTATGCAGGGAGTACTGGCGAGCGCAGTCACTACATGACTAATAATTATCACAAACCACGATTCGAGTACTTGAGTATTTACACTCCGCCACAAGAAAAGTTTATTGAATGTTTCAGTTTTACATCTCGCTGAGTGTAGAGCAGGCACAAGGGTCAATTAAGTCAGACTGGCATCTGTGTATCCCAGGGTGTTAAGAGACTTACTTTAACAAGTGATTTTTGACCATATTTGGAGTAAAAAATGTTAATTAAATTTTGGTACCAAGTATTTTTTTTTCAATTACAACCAATAAATATAATTTTCACATGTTGTCACTGATCACTCAGCTGAGTAACCGCCAAAACTCCTCACCTCGACCCCACCTGTCAAATACCTAATGAATTTTTATATACTTTTAGTTTACAGATACTGAACAGAAAAGGGGCATTTACACAGTCAATTACCGTTGAAATGTATACTTGCTCATTATTCTGTTGTAACTTTCTATGGAAAAACTTATCTAATGTTGACAATCACGACGAGGACTGAAATAGAGTAGAGTTTGTTAGCGCTAAATCACTGGCTGAGTTGGCATCGCGTTTGGGTCTCACCCAGGCGTCGTGAGTTCAATTCCTCGGCTGGCTAAGTCCTCCATTATGACACAAGCAATATCTTCCGCTTACTGTGATGGTAGTAGGAGATTTTCAAATATTGTCAGGTTATTCGTAACCAGGGAATATTTGTCTTTCTTTTTTTAAAAAAAACAAAAAAAACTTACAAAACCTATACCGTTTCGTTTACGGCGAGGACTGAAATAGAGAAGCCTTTGTTTGCGTAAAATCATTTACAAAACCTATACCATTTCAGACACAGTGAGAGCTGGAATAGAGTAGCTTTCGTTTGTTCAAAATCATGATAATATCTAGTCTATTAGAGTACAGAAATTTACTGGAATCGCAGACTTTATTAATGAGGTTGAAAGATACATTATGATAGCAAAGCCTAGTCTAATACAGATAATGAATGTGAATGAAGCAACAGTGTGATGGTTAGTTGTGTAGTTTGTTAGTGGGAATAGGAAATGGTGGTAATGGATACTAATTACTACACTGTAAAAACTCTCAGTCTGTTTAATAGTTATTTCCTTTTGCAGCCCCGCACAAGTAGTTATGATCTTCATTGCCATTGCGGTGTTCTGCACCTTCGGACTGCAGTTCTTCGTCTGCCTGGAGATCGGATGGGACGGTGTCAAGGACAAGTTCACCACTCGCCCCATCCTGGTGAACTACGTCATGAGGACAGTTCTCGTAACTGCCGCAGTTCTGCTTGCCATTGCAGTTCCTACAATCTCTCCCTTCATCGGACTTATCGGTGCCTTCTGCTTCTCTATCTTAGGGCTCATAATCCCAGCCATCATTGAAATTGTTACCTATTGGGATGTCGGTTTCGGCGTATGGAACTGGGTTGTATGGAAAAATATCCTTGTGGGCATATTCGGTCTATTTGCTCTGGTGTTCGGATCAAAAAATGCATTTGCACAAATTCTGGAAATATATCAACCAGCTAATTAGAAAACTGAAAAATCTTAAAGACCCTTCATTCAAGATAAACTGCTATATTTTTTACTGGCAAAAATGCAATAGAGAGCAAAACATAATACAATAAATATGTTTTTCCTTTAGTACATCTTCATAGGTTTATACATTTTACAATGTACCTTATATATTATATGTATTCATTTGTAAATCACTTATTAAAACCTATTTTTATGGCACCCTTTTATAAGGTATGTAGTGTAAATATATACATACATATATATGCACCTGAATGTGATGAATCTTAAATGCATTGCATTGAACACGGATGCATGCAACAGGGTTAATTATTTGCAGAAAGTTCAAGGAAAACCCTATCAAGAAACACATATTAGCCATCTTTAAAATCATTATGTATTGTTATACCACATGTATACATAATATTATATAATACTAAAGAATATGTGAACAGTTAATTTATTACATTACAGTGAAACTCGCTTAAGAAGTTTTCATACCTAAGAAGTTTTCATGCTTAAGTTTAGTTTTTTCGATCCCTTAAGAACTGATTTTGAAAAATGGCCTAATTTATCTCACATAATGTATAAGGTTTTCCCACATAAAAAAGTTTTTTTCTGGTCCCTTGGAAAACCTTATAAGAGAGTTTCACTGTATCATACTATCACAGACTTTGTATGCCTAATTTCTAACGCACCTCTAACGATAGATAACGGGCATTTGAAAAACATTTTTATTAATTTGTGTTGTTTAGCTTTTATTCTGATTAGGGAAGGGTTTCTTGAATGGCCCGTTAGAATTTTATTATTTTTTAAGTAGTGAAAAAGTTTCCTATACAGAAACATAATTATTTGGGGGAAATAGAGTTTGGTTGTTTATTAAATCACTGCTGAAAGCCTTGAGAGCGTTATTTTATTAAACTTGTATTATTAATATACACACTTTATTGGTAAATCGCTGTGATATGCTCTGAACGCATTGTGATCTTTAGTCAATTGACTCGATCAGAGTGTTTCCTAAATCGGGAACATAATTTGATAATCCCATCCCCACACAGTACCTAATCTTTGAATAGTGGTACAGTAATTATTCACTGCCAGCCTATTACATAATATTATATACATTTTAATATGCACAGTTGTTATTAGTGCCTGACTTGAAATTTTGTAATGTAAAATCAGTAGAATAAATGTAATACAAAAACAAAAAGGTAGTGCATGAAATTGAGCTCACAAAATATTGTTAATGCCTTATTCTTCACAATGGGTAAATGAGTAGGGGAAATTAAAGAAAGACATGGTGATTTCCAGAGTATGAATTAGTTGCCAAGGACTTGAGGTAGGCAATGTGATATGCTCATTGTACACCGTGCCTTGTATTTAAGAATGAGTTAACTTGCTTTGAAATATGTATAATATTATTTGTTGTGCCTTTGAAAGGAAAGTGTGATTTATGATTTGTTTTCACTGTCCCGTGTCTAGTCTTTATTTTCACTCGAAATATCTACCGAGATAGAATGGATGACAGAATCTACATACATATTTATATAAACCTAAATGCACTCAAATTATGTTATGTGCGTAAACTAATATTATGTATTTCATACCACTTAAATAGCTAATTTATGTATTTTTAATTTAAGTTTATAAGAATCTAATTAAGTTCTCTAATTATTTGTATTCCAATTTAGCTTTTTAAAATACATGAAATAAAGTTTATGTTAGCAAAATGTGTTTTACAAATTTTTATTTACGCTATATAACAATATTATTTGCAAAACTATTTTTAAAAAGGTTTACAAATTACATGTATAGATGGATAAACATGTCTGTATATTTGGGGCCTTCGTCATTACGAATATTGTGTATAAATCACAGTGCAAAAATTTGACCGCTTGCACAGATAACATATTATCAATAACATTACAAATATAGATACGTTATTGTCTCACAATATTTACACAAATTACGGTAAAATAGCAAACGCACTTATGTTCCCAGTAAATTCTTTATTTAAATGCTGATCATGGTATAACAAAGATAGACATTCAAAGAATAGGTGAGTTTGAACGAAATGAAAACACGATCGCATGTCATTTTCGCACTTAAAAATTGTATTGAATACTACATCCTTCACCCCGGGTAAAGGTAAGTTGGGAAAAACGAGACACGGGGACAAATATACATATTTTAAGTATAAAAAGTTTTCATTATCTCCTGGGAAAACAATATTGGTATTATTATAGCAGATAATATTGTATACTATTTTTATACAGTACATAAGTTCAAGTAAGGCCTTTCGTACACAAGTATCCGATACCTATGTTGTGTAATATATGTAATATACATATTTTGTAACCTTGTCTGTAAATTTTGAGTTTTGAATAACAAGCTCCCGTTAGACAAACTACAAAAAAAGTAGTAGGGACTTTTTGCATTGTATTTTTTCTTTTGTAAAATTAAAATAAATAAAAAATTAAGGACTTGACCTACTACTAGTTGGTTGCCTTTCATATACTTAAGGTCTATTCACATCTACCAGCACCACGCAGAGCAGAATGGTACAGGCACAGAACAGACCTGAGTATTCATAGTACACCGTGCTACACGGGACAGACACAGCATAGATGCAAGTACGGCTCTCAACTGAGCTTTGGCGTCTGCCACAACATGTTTGAGGATTTTATAATCCTATTCCCATATTTATTATTATTTTGTAACCTAAATTCCCTGACCAATTCAATCAATTATCCATCTTCCACTTTTAGCAACATCTGAATCTAATGACACCAACTGACGAAGATGGCGGTGATAACAGTATGTGTTCATACTAACTGTGCGTCACAAGCGGCACCAGCAAGTCAAAATATTCTAGCCGACAATCTAGGCCGGTGCTTGCCCATGCATGTGCAGATACGTTACACTTATGTATGCTGTAACATGAATGTGTTTATAGATAATGTAGACAACTAATGTTGTTGTGCCTGTACTGTTCTGCACTGCACGGTGCTGGTAGATGCGAATGGACCTTAATACGTGTTGCTACGTTCGCTATCTCATTTTCTCTAATGACATTTAATATCTTCAGGAAACAATGGAAATAAGAGACATCCCAATATCATTGGGAAATAATTGTATTATTTATAATAATAAGTAATTTGCTTGTACTTATGAATGAAATGTTATTTATTTATGCTAGTGTTTGCCGTGTAATGGAAACACTTTTTCATCGAACATGAGGCCATTTTGGTACTTATTTATGCAATTTTGTTAAAGATAGCACACAACCTCACGCGACACATTACAGTTTAATACTATGTCAAAGTACGTTGACAATTACCATACATTTTACTTGCTACCTTGAGAGCTCACAACGTGTCTGTTTGTTTCTAATGTCATTGCATATTAAATTATTATAATATTTGTGCACTGACAGCAGAGTAAGTACCATTTAAATAATTGATTAATGTCTAAATCATTATGCAAATATTATTCCATTTTTGATTGAAATTTAAAAAAAAAAGAAGTTTATTTTTATTGCTTATGTCACAATGGTAATTATGATTGAAAAAATATATTCTGATAGTAAATTGTGACAAAACAAACTGCTGAAATGAGCCGATTGCCGAGTATTTCACTCCCCAGAATAAGCGAAAGGAAACCTTCAGTTATTCAAGCCCCGAATGAAAGGTTTGCAATGGATGAATCGTTTTTTTTTTAATTCAACGATCAGTTTCTAAAATAAACTAGATTTACGTGGTAACTCTATCAGTATATACATGTAATTTAATGTTACGTTAAAAAAAGGGTTTCTAAAGTGCGTTTGTGCAGTGAACTCCCATAAAAAAAATAAGGTAAAATTTTACAATCGTATAGCATTTTTAATACGCAATTTATTTATTTAAAAAAAAACATTTATTGAACTTAATTACAACAAGAAGCAAGTAATTCAGTTGGGGGAGACACCAAATAATGCACTTAAATCAAGATTTCACAAAAATTAATACACACGTAAAAATCACAAAAACCACATGTATCCATGTTCAAAGTTGTATAATGTGACGTTTGCCGATAGGTACTTCCAACATCGAAGGACCACTTGTACTCGACCGAGTCAGCACAAGACTGTAAAATGTAGGGTTGCTGGTTCTAGCCGCTCTATGTCCCCTCCGAGGGATGCTCGTTGGGGAGATGCTGGTCCTCATACACCCAGTGCTTAATATGGGGCACTAGAGGAGTCACTCCTCTGTCGGGTCCTGGCCTTGCAGGGACGCCCTCTTGTCTCGAGGATGTAGGCCCAGAACTTCTTCAGGCAGAGGGGCATGGCGAGGCTGAAGTTAGTGATAAGTTCAAGAGGCGAAAGAAAAGAAGAAGTATATTTTTATCACACAAGTTGCGACTGTGGCAATGTGTGCGACTGATTATTTATTATAGTCATATTTATATATTTTGTCGAATACTATTTAGTTTTTACTTGCCCAGATAAAGAGGAGGTAGGAGTAGGCGAAGCTGCTCATGCTCACATGAGGTGTATATGAGGCGTATCAAACTGCCATTTGTTCATTCCGCCAAAATACTCCAGAAATGTTGACGTCTAAATTTAGATATTTTAAAAGATTCTACGGAATATATGTTACATGTTATAAACATATATATATTAAAATATGACATTACATTTCATTCTACATAACAAGATTTTTTGTTTGACGTGATCAGGTGATTTTTACAAATTATGTTTTTTTTTCAAGTTGATTCTAAATTTGTGCTTGAACTGTGTACATATGCCTATTGCTGTCTGTGTTTCCACGTTCAGATAACATAGCACTTTCAAATATGTTTATGTGGCTTCGTTATTTGGTCATAGGGAGCAATAAACATAGAAAAACATAAATTCATAACTAAAATATAGCTCTTTTTGAGGCAAAATTGATTTTCCCAGCATCGTATTTTATGATACGGGGATGGGCAAGTTGCAATCTGACATATACAACAATGTTAAAATCATAATACGTAATAAAAATCACAACAAAAATTACCATTTTAAACTAATGAATGCACCTCCTCATTACGGCATTGTTCGAATCGTTTATTATGCCGCTCTGAGTTTTTTTTTCCTTTTGTGATTACAAATTGTAAATTAACATTGTATGAGAAGTCGGCCGCACGGTAATGTCGTCCTGTCTGGGTTCGGCGTATTTTTTAATAATCTGTGATTTTCAAGTTTTATTAATTAGTTCTGGGGCCAACATTCTTTGATAGAATGTTCTATAAAACGCCACTAGGTGAAAAACACGCGGGACTTCAAGAGCTTTACGTCCTATACAAATTTGTTATTGAATGTTGATAACAACTAACAAATGAACATGAAATAAAATAATTCAACATTAATAATTATGCAATAAGAACCGCGTTTGTAGGGAGTGGAGTCCGGAAAAGGGTATTGTACTTGTTCAGAGTCTCTTTTTCCCCGGACGCGCTAAGATTCCATGTGACCAGTGGTGGGGAGAGGAAAACAAGCTCGACTCCAATAAACACGTCTCGTACAAATGTCATATAACCATTTTTCCTTTTTTTTTTAAAATAATAATGTAAGCCATATTATTTGGTGTCCGCCCCAACCAAAGTAGTTTATTTTCTTTTTTAGGTTGGGTTTATATTATATTACATCAAAATATTAAAAAAAAAATAAAATGCGTATTAAGAATGTTATACGATTGTAAAAGATTACCAAAGATAATATTATAAGACAAACTTGTATCATAAGTTGATCACACTACAGCGTGCTATTCAAATTCTGCACTAAAAAATCTACCCATTCGTATTACTACCGCTCAAGAGCGAGTAAAAAAATTAATTCCATGGGGGCCTATGTCATCTTTGAGGATGCTGTGTGGAGGATATTTTTGAGGGGAGGAAGGAGTGAACCTAGGTCTTGAAGAGATCCATGTTGTAGCTGGTAGACAGAGGCCAGCAAGTCGTTCCACAACTGGGCTGTTGAACTCAAGAACGAGTCGTAGAAATGACCCGTTCTCATACGACAAATGTCAACCGTGTACAGATATTGGGCGCGCATTTAGCGTGTTTCCCAACTATACACCGGTGCTGAAGGGATCAATGACACTAGTTCTTCAGAGCATCTTCCAATGAAATACCGGTAAAACAAGGACAGTATTCCCATCTGAAGCCTGTGCTCTAAAGATTAGAATCCGTTTGTTAAGATAGGAGTATCTATCAAACAGACCGCCCGTTTCTGCACTAAGTCAAGGGAAAGGGTATTTTTTAAGGTATTTTGGGGCTCCAGACCAGAGCTGGCTACCAAATTCAACAGTGGGGCACCCTTACGATTTGTACAGTCAGCAGTTGTGTACTTTTAAAATATCTGCGGGCCCTATACAGTATGCTCAGCTTCTAAGCTATCTTGACTCTGGCTTCGATGGAGCCCCATGCCTGAGCTGGTCACTTAAAGTTACACCAAGCATATCAATGGAAGGCATGTTGGAAAGATTTCTTTCGTTGAAGGAGATTAGATTGTCATTTCGATCCCTTTTGGAAGTAATCAGACATGATTGTGTCATTGAAACATTAAATTCGATGGGGTTGTTCTTACCCCAAGAGGAAACCCTCTCGAGGTAACCGTCCAATCTCTGCTTCAAAGCCCTCAGAGCCGTTGGAGATTGTGTGCCTTTTGGGGGCTTGTCAAAAAAAAGCTATCATGGACTAAGGAAGAGGTGATTCCATCAGCAACCGCCTGAATCAATCTCTCCCTCAAAAAGTTGGCAATCTACGTACACAAGGATACGGGAAGTCCGTAAGAAGGCAGTTTGTTGAGAAGTCACCGATGCCAAACCCAGTCAAAGACTTTGGAAATGTTCAGTGCAACCATTTGGGTCTCACCGTAATGTTCCAGGCACTGCCCCCAAACATGCGTCACATATGCAAGAAGACCACTGCACGAGCAGTTCCGCCGGAATCCGTATTGACGATCATTTATAACTTCGTTAGTCTCGAGGTATGCGGTAGTTTGTTGCCCATCACACATTCCATCTCCTTTGACAGAACTGATGTGATCGTCATCGGGCAGTAGTTGGCCGGATTGGAGCGGTCACCTTTCTTGTGAATAGGATACATGACTGCTTTTTTCCAACCAGAGGGCACAGAGCCACATTTAAGGATGATTTTGAAAAGCTTCATCAAAATTGAAACAATTTCTGCAGCAAACCTCTGCAGTACTAGAACAGGTATTCCGTCAGGCCCACTAGCTTTGTTGACATCGAGCCCCCGTAAGTCATGGAGTACATCCCGATGCCGTATTCTCAGCCTTTTTATAAAGAAGCCGCAGTGAGGAACCAACGGCGGGATAGCACCTTGATCATCGAGGTTCCGCAAACATTTTACCTAATAAGTTGGCCTTTTCGGTGGCAGTGTTTACTTGTGAGTCGTTTGGTCTGGTAAGAGGTGGCAGACTGAGGATTTGCAGAAATTTCGACCTATGGACCCGCTAGCCACCAGATCGCTCTGCTGTGATTTGGGCAGGCAGCCAGCTTTCTGCTGATCTGCAGGACGTGCTCGAATTTTGGCCTATTTATGATTCTCTTGCTTTCCTTTGCCAATTTGTTATATGCTGTTGTAGGCTCGGTAAGCTGCGTTTTTTCATCAAACTGCTTTGGAACATTGTCGACTGAACCACGGCTTTGAGCCCACACCAGTTTGTTTTTAACAATGGACTGTATGAAGCCATCCATGGCGGATGTGATGACTTCACCAATTTCTTGAGCACGTCTGGAAGGATCCGAAGTCTGAAAACAGACAGCCAGAACCAATCTGCTGACCTATAGTGCCACATTTTTCTCTTCAGCCTCTCGTTTGGCGGCCTGAAGTTAATGGGGATTAATGTCGTCACCAGGCAGTGGTCGAACAATCCTAGAGGCGCTGTGACCTCAATCTTATAACCGTTTGGCACAGAGGTTAAAAATGGGTTTAACAGATTGGATCGGTGAGTCTGGACATTAGTAACCTTTGTAGGCTCCTGAACCAGTTGCTCCAATCCATGACAAAGAGCAAACGATTCCGCCAGTCGAGTCTGTTGATCCTGAGAACTTCAACCACGGTTCGTTATGAACATTGAAATCCCGGTCATCAATAGGGTTACTCAAATGTTTGAATAGCTCGGATGTGTCTGATTCGCTTATGTTTGGCAAGTGGTGTAGACACGCGTAGAATCACATGCACCCACATTACATTGAATCTGGAGGTTTCCAGATTTAACAGGTGCACACAGTTGATATCAGCTCGGCTATAGAGGCAGACACCTCCTTTGGGTCTGAACTTGCCTAGGGTAAAGCCGGATAGGAGGCGTCTAGAGGCTTACCTATCTGGGTTTCGGAAAGGAAAAGAAAGTTGGGAGTGTTATGATAAAAGGTGGTGATGGACTGAGTTAAAATCTTAAATGCAGGCCGCGAATGTTGGCGAAATTCCCAAGCAGTTTTGGCCCGCACTGAGGACATCTACTCGCCGCTGCATGATGTTAATGTTTTTTTTTTATGAATAGGTTATGAGGGGAAAGGAAGATCTGGGAAGGAAAGGGTATGTGTGGGTAGGAAGCTGGGGATCAGTGTTTCCAAGAGTGATAGACGTATGAATCCAACCAACCTACTGCGGTGTAAGGCGATGGTTCGGGACAGTCCGACTGGGGAGAGCGCCCAATGTGCCCCCTGCTAGGTCCTCTCCGGTCACGAACCGGCACAGCAGCAGCAGCAGCGGGGTTTTTGCACCCACTGATGGGGCAGCCTACCCTCAATCGTGAGCCTGTGGGTCGGGCTCTTACACTATCGGCGGCCCAGACAGCGGTAGGCACTTGAAAAGGTCTCCCTCAATCAGCCTGTCCCAATCCAGCCAACCATGCAATAGGTGGGCCGACGCACCCGGCAGTACCTGGACAAATAAACCCAGGCACTCCTGCTTTATCACCAAGCGTAGCGAACCACTTGGGGTGACCTATGGTAGAGGTGTTGGTCATCCAATAAATGGTTCCTAGGGCAGCGGTACCCATACCCGCCCACCAAATTAAAACAACACCAAATATTTGTTAACACCAAAGTTTATGGTATAGTATCTTGCAAAAATCATTGTATTTTAGGTTGTTATTAAAATAAGTTAATCACTGAAGATTTTACCTTTTTATATTAAAAAAAATATTCAGTTTCTTGCTTAAATTGTGATTTCGTATTTAAAACATTTTTTTTTATAACCTATAGGTTATAATAAAATTTGTTTAAAAACCTATAAGAATAGGATAGTACAATTTACAGAAACATCAATTTGTAAAACAAAAGTGAGTTATTGCAAAATCACAGTCAGGAATGCCTTTTTCCCAAGGGACGCGTTTCAAAATACAGTTAAAAACTGTTTATATTTTTAACAGCTCAAGATGTCACCAAAAAATGCCATTTCATATTCCACATAAGAAAATTCTAGAAAAAATGGACATAAAGATTGATCTTCCCGAACCTCTGGTAAAAAAAAACATCATTTTAATTTTTGGTAAATTAGTAGAAGATGAACACTATGGAAACAAGTATTTTTTATGAATATTCACCTTCTAACTTAAATACCAGTAATTTTTTTAAAGTTTGATTTCATAATTTAAATAATTTTTAAAGCCCGTCAAAACGCTCAAAATCTGGCAGGGCGCGTTTGACATCATCCGTATGCAGTTTTTTCATTTGACAGTAAGGCCGCTCCCACACAGGTCACCATGCAATCAACATCTCCCAAAATAAATAATTAACAAGAATTAAAATACAGTGAACTCGCGTTCCCACTTAAGAAGTTTTTCATGCTTAAGAAGTTTAGTTTTATCGGTCCCTTGAAGACCGAATTTGAAAAATGGTCCAATTTATCCCACATGTAAGGTTTTCCCAAATAAGTTCTTTTTCCCGGTACCTTAGAAAACTTCTTAAGAGAATTTCACTTTCACTGTAATTTGTATGCAGTAGTGGTGATATCTGCAGACCTGTGTGAGTCCACGCAGTGCAACATTGCCCATATATTTTGTTATTTCTTAGCAACCCGTGAGGGAGTGGCCTAAATTCAGTCAGAATCTGCTGACCAATCACAGGGCTTTTAAGTCTTTACTGGTTTTTATATGATGATTTATTAATTCTACCTATAATTATTTTATAATAAAACTTATATATTCAGAATCAACCTTTGTTGATCTACGAGTATATGAATATTTTTTTAAGCGTTAATATTTTTCACTGGAATTCCTTATTGTAAAGAATGTAAAAAAATATTGAATTAATTTGTTGGTGTTTTTAGACAGGATTCCATGATTCGCAGAATAAAAGAATCAGAAGAGATTCCATTGTTGGTAAACAATTATCAAGTATTGAACCATTTGCTTCAAAACACAAAAAAACAAGTAATCATATTCTAATACCTTTCTAAACATACATGATTTAAATTACTTGAGATTATTTAAATTAGGTCTTATTAGAGAGAAATGTTTCTATTATATTGAACAATAATTTTTCAGTTCCTTTGTATTCAAATTTGAGTTCTGGCAAAAAATTTATGCCTGCTCTACACTTTGGGCGAGACTACTACTACTACCAACCGTGAGTGTGCTGATTAGGATTGGTCTCGGCAAGATATCTTGCTGAAAGTGTAGAGCAGACATTGGGAAAGTTATTATAAAAACATATAAAGATGTGGTTTTGTTCAGCCCATTCTCGTTCAATTGTAACGACAATGGACCATGGAGACGGAAGTGGGAGGAGAGAAACGATGGTGGAAAGGAGTGAATCAGTAATTTTAAATGAACTAAGACGAAAGCCTGTGGTCGCGGACCTAAACCGTGAATTGGAGAAGATGAAAAAAGCTAGGAAGTTTACATTTATCTACATGAGTTATGCCGTACCAAAGGAATCCATATATTTCAATCCCTACTGCCTTATGTGAGTTTTATTTAACATAAACCATAATATATTCATTGAAACTTTGTAACTATAAATAATAATGACTTCTTAAATTATTCACCTAGAAACCAAAAGTATTTACCGGGGGGCAAGTCTGTATCTTTTGCATTAGCTAACGCAAGTTAAATCGAACATAAACAACACATTTTGACAGTTTTCATAATCACAGCGTCGTCTCTTGCATTTGTGTTATGGATTTGTCTCGTAACATAAACGCAAACTTAACTAATTAGCGCGATACAGACTACCAAACTGTCAAAATGTGTTATTTCTAGCTGATTTAACGTGCGTTAGCTAACACAAAAGATACAGACTTGGCCCCCTGATTGAACATATTTTGTTAAACTGAAGAGGTCAGTGTATAAACGAAGTAAACCCCAAAATGTTGAGCTGAGATATGCGAATTTGTCCTAAATTGAAATATTTATTACTATTGGTTAATCCTTCCTCTTATGTTTGATGAAATATATATTAAACTCATTGCAATTGCTAACTTGATGTTGGTTTTTTGTGGATTATGTCACTTCTCCGCTGAAAAAACCTCAAATATAATTACATATTATAAAATTGCATTTCAACTTGTTGTCATTTGCAGAGTAGTTCCTTATCAGCAGCTAAATTTAAAAAACTACATGACAATGAGCCCTTACGGTGTGACTCACTATACGACTGAACAAATCTTTACAAAATTGCCGCTTTGGGAATATGAATATAAAATATTTTGCAGTTTGAAAGAGGTAAGAAAGGTATCATTTCTAGCTCTCGACAGTCTTAGTTATACAGTGAAACTCGTTTAACCTATACGCCGCTACGCACATACAAATAATCGTGAAAGAAATGTGTCTCCAGTGCTATGTGCGTATATTTATGTATTCGACTTTAGGGGCCGAATTTAGCAGATAGGTAATCTAAAAAATAATTTGATAATATTGTAGCCATATACTGCGACTTATTGTTTATTTATGTATTTCAACATACTTCAGGAGATTAATAAACCTTAAGATAAGCCAATCATATATCTGTCAACAAATAAAAAAAGTTACAGCAGTTTAAAAAGATGAGTTATGATTGTTAAAAAGAGTACCGCGTACCATTGACATTTTATGTACATCAAGAACGCAGTGAAAGGTTTAGGAAGTTTTCATCCTTGAGAAGTTTGACTTTATCGGTCCCTTGAAGGCTGAATTTAAAAAATGGTCCAATAGAAAGGTTTTCTCAAATAAAAATTTTTTTCCAGCCCCAGTTTAACTATGTATTTATAAATTGGTAGAGTAGAAATATAAGATCTGATCGACGCTGATAAAAAAGTGTTCAAAAGTAAGAAAAATTAAGACTCCCGAGGACAGTCCTGGTTGGGTTTCTTGGCAATGCTCAAACATGGAAAACGGAGTATTTTTCTTTAGTAAAATCTTTAGTTAACTAACTAACCATCAGGCCATTTCTCCGAAGGGGTAGGCAGAGAGGACGGACTGCCAAACAACTCCATCTTGGCATACACTTCTTGCTTCATTTACATTCATACAACATCTCATACATTCTCTTCTTTTATTCTGACTTCTGACATGGCCTGACTCAAGTACTTGATTCACTCGATCGTGCCATGTCTTTATCGGACGTCCCTGACTTCTTCTTCTATTCACATTTGCGTCATATATTCTCCTTACACTCCTTTCTTCCTTTATTCACTCTACGTGCCCAAACCATCTAAGCGTCCCTTTCTTAATCTTTAGTTATCTTCCTTTAACATCTTTATACTTGTGTCTATTTCAGATAATGTTTTTTAGAGTATTTAGAATGTGGAAGGCGTTTTACATGTGGCATAAAACAATAGTGTACAAAAAATATACATCTAGTAGAAGGAAATTACAAAAGAATCTCTTTACACTGAATTTTGTCTTTGGTCGATGTCTGCTAAGACTGCAGGAAAGGAATTGGATCATCTACCACCAAACCTTTGCAGAACTGTCTCTGCATGAAGATACGCCCCTTTATTATTTCATTGAAAATCAGGTACTTGATAACAAATAATGGATTTTCATGCAAACACTGTAGTAATAGAAATAAACATTCGGACTGAGCAAGAAACAGCAGCTACATGATAAACAGCTTGTGTTCATCCTTCTGAAACAAATATATATTAAATAAATTATAAGTACATAATATGATTCCTAATATAAATAAAAAAGTATGCTATAACCTTAATTTGGAAAAAGGGTTAACTTAAAAAAAAAGGTGAGTAATTATGTAATGAAAAATAATATATTTAATAATACTCAGATGGAAAGATTGCAGCATATTCAGAACCATCTTAAAGACTTCAACAAAATTATCTTGACCAATATGCATAAGACCTGTTACACGGCCTTGATGCTGGAAGGATTCGACATACACGATGAGCTGGAGTACCTCACAATGACCTACACAGACAAGGCAAAGAAGAGGGATTTCTGTGAAAGAATAGGGTGGTATGTATAATTAATAGTATTTTAATCTTTCTCACCATTTACAGTTTTCCTTAAAAAGTAATTATCTTCATGAACTTGATTCTCCTCTACTATTTGTAGAAGTTTCTCAAATGCCTCCAGTGACTTTGTCACTGTTAGTTCAGTTTTTTTTGTCTCGGGTTACAACCACATTTATCCTGTAAACAATGTGTTATTTATGTATTAGTACAAAATCCCAACACATAATCGCATATTAAATTTATACAGAGGACCAGTTTACTTCATTTGCTATTTTAATGATATTCTTTTTCATAGATAAATTTGATTATGTTATTTTTACATTATTGTAACATCATTTTTTAATGTCATATAGCTTTATAAAACTGATAGACTATATGACCATTCACACGCTTCATGGCCTAATGAAGAGGTCATATAACCAGATGGCAGAGATGTTTAAATTTCATCATGATGCAACACCGTCTGATGAGTTACTTACAAGTTTGGAAACTGACACTGTATTAGAAGAGGTCCCAAGAGAAACATTAATGGGCCAGGTGATAAGACAAAAAAAGAGCAGTAATTTATCATTAACACCCTATTGGCTTGGAACAATAAATTGATATCACTTCCCAAACATTCTAGGGGAGAATTTTTAAGGGAAATCTATTTATCGTTTTTCAGTGGCCATTTATTCAAGTAGAATTATATATTTCTGATGAATTTAAACCAGTTCTGGATCCACCATTAGAAATAACGGAAGAGATATTCACAAAAATTATTAACCTCTGGGATACCACCATTTACCACATGAAAAGGTTTCAACTAGAAGAGTGTTTTGCCCGTTATTATGAACAGTCTGGGGGGGATGACATCAATATTAAAACAGTCTTGGAGCTTCAAGGATATATTTTGAATCAAGACAAGGACATGTTATCAGACAGAAAATTTTTAATGGACTTTTTTGTTGATGGATATGGTAACATTGTGAAATACTTAGAAAGATTTAAACAAATATGGTTATTATACAAAGAGGATGTCGAAACAGATGTCAATGTTCTTAAAGAAAATAGAGAGCTTTCCATTCTGAAGACTCTGTGTGTTCGGTACCGTGATGAGATAAAGTTGAATGAGAGGATTTCTTCCTACCAAACGCTGGGAGCAATTTTCCTCTGCTTGCTCCCCATGAAAGAGAAGTTAATTGCGCAGCCCATGCATCTTTTCCACATATTGGCGGAGGAGACCCCCGGGTAATCTTATTAAAATTGATTGTTTTTTATTATTATCTAGTATTGTTAAAGTTAATTGCTGGTTAAGCAGAGCGGAAGATACTCTCAGTATCGCCCTGGTGAAGCTCCCAGGAACCACCATTCAGAATTGTCAGGAAGTTTATTTTCTCCTTTTCAATGATACAATTCCACTGGCTCCGGGCAATTGAAATTCTTATGGGGTAACATATAAATTTTTTTAAAAGAATACTGAATAAAGAAGGTGTTGCGTGTACATTCCCTTGCGAGCTACACAATTTCTCATTCATAGCCGTTGGGTGTTATAGATATTGGGTGTTATTATCTGTAACTTAGTTTTTAGAACTTATGTCAAATATCACTTTAAGTGAAAGATCATTCAACTAACTAACCATCACGCCGTTTCGCCGCAGGGGTAGGCAGAAAGGACGGACTGCCTAACAACTCGATCTTGGCATACACTTTTTGCTTCATTCACATTCATACATTCTCTTCTATTATTCCGACTTCTGAAATGGCCCGACTCAAGTATTTGATTCACTCGATTGTGCCATGTCTTCCTCGGCCGTCCCCGGCTTCTTCTTCCATTCACATTTTTTTTCATATAATTTTAGTGTTGGACGTGACATGGTGAAAGGCGTTATTGATTCTTGCGATAAAGTGAACAATGATTTAAATACTGATCCAGAAACATCTATTGAAATCATTGAATATAATACAATGCTTAATGGCATCGAGGAAGTGGTGGTAAAGTTAGAAGAGCAACTGGAGTACATTCGGGAGTTGTACGACATGATGGGAGAGTATGGAATGATCATTCCTCCTGAAGACATGCAGGAATACTTAGGTAAAACAAAACATAATATGTTGAAATCAGTTCTTACAATATATTTAGACTAGTATTAATGCATGAGGTTTTTTTAAGGCTTGGGACAAGTACTAGCTACTCTGAGAGGAAATTGTGACAGAGTTTTGGAATCCAGAGAACGTCTTTCAAAGAAGTTTAACACTCAAATTAATACTGATATTGATTTATTATATAGTGCTTTGGTCATAATTAAACAAGACGTTGTGGCAAGTCATACCTTCTATTTAGTTTAATTATGTTAATCACCTTGCACAGCAGGTAAGTGGGCAGGCTGGCGGGGGGAGTAGCTTTCCTATTTACTCACTCCTTTATTTTTCCCTAAATTCAGCAGAAGTTGTCTAGTCGGTTAGGTTCTCCTGGCATTTGAGTAGTCCAGTCGTTTCACCTTCGGCCCCATCTTCCTAGAATAGATTTATACAAATTGATTATTAGATGCATACATATTTTAAATTGACATGTAGTTACCGTTCTGTCACTGGATAAAGAATGGATAAATGGGCAATCACTCATTAAAAATTTGCCCTTTTTTTAAGGCGTAACAACTAAAGTTTGTATTTAGGTGTTCAAATGTAAAATTATTATCTAGTTCAATTAATCCAAAGTGGTAGAAAGTTTCATTATCGCCCTGGTAAAAGATTACACACTATTAAGAATCGAAACATTGCTAGAAATGGTTTTAGTCGTGTTTGGTGACCAGATCTGAATAGCGAGGTACCTCCCAACCTTCTTTTTTTCCCCATCTCCATCCCCTCCCCACTTCCTTCAGTCTCACGACATACCCCAATCGGAGATGCCATAGTCCCACTGGCTTCAGACAGTTGATAGCAGTTGTAACTTTTTTGCGAAACTTAATATCGTCGCTAATTATATAGCACCGCGTAGCTCATTTTACACAGGTTTCCAGGAGAAACAAAAAACCGTTAGCACAGCTTTGAAAAAAAAGGTCAATTAATTTAACATTACCAACTATATCAGACGTGAATTCAAGTTTGTAATACCCTCCGTTTGCATAACATCAAACCGGTACAAAACTCAGTAGAGACGCGACTAGATACAACTCTCTATCGGGTTCGTGCAGCTTCGATGGAGACGCGACTTAGATACAACTCTCTATCAAGCTATGTCTGCACAATGTTGATTTGTGCAACGCCTGATTTCATATTTTATTCGATGGAGACGCGACTTAGATACAACTCTCTATCGGGTTCGTGTCTGCACAAATGATGATTTGTGCAAACGCCCCATTTCATATTTCATTTCATATGGCTCTCGATAAGCGGAGTTCCGGGCGTGGAGAAGAAGAGGACGGTAAAAAGTGCACGTTATCATCTTCGTTTTTCTACGCCCCTGAATGTCATTTTCGTGCCGAGCCGCCACTGGCCACTAACGGGACATTTCTCCGACCCCCGCCACTTCTACGGTCGCTCCCGGCGACGGTCCCGAAAGCTAAGCGAGCCCCCATTGGCTGGGCCCTTGTGATCTACAAAAAACTTATCAAAAATTATTGTTCTATCAAAATTATCTGTTTTTGTAAGCGATTTCCGCGGCTGCGGTGACTGATCTAAATAAATGATCTTTTCTGATCTGTTCATTAGCACCCGCGGAATCGAATAACCTTACTCAATTTATGTTTTTACAATGTATTTTTCTGTAATTCGGCGGCAAAATATCAACTGTCCTACTTTGACCGCCACGACATTTTTTGTAATAATTTTGGCTTCTTTAATAAAAAAATAGGTGAAGATTGCAATAGGCTCAATTCAAGCAGGAGATCGAGGTTCACATCCTAATTTTTTGATTAAGTCGATCCAAGATTGACAGAATCTACGGCAGCTCGCGAAAAACTCACGAGTTCAAACTGCCCGATACGCCGGCTCCTCTCAGCACGGTATCGCACCGGAGTACTTAAGCGACAGTTGCAATTCTAAAAAAGTAGAGTATTCTCACGGATTCAACACCTCTTCTGCCTACTTCGCCTGCATCTTCACCCGGCCTGAAAACCGATCAAGACTTTTTCTTCACCTCCACCACCTCCTTGCAAGAAATCGTTTGCCTTTCTCAAGGCATTTCCCCCCCTCGAGGCATACACCTTCCCCCTTCCTTCCTAACCTGCTCTGAAGCGTCGAAGTGGCCAGCATCATCTTCTTCTAAATGTGCGACAAGAGTTTACAGATCTTGTCCCGTACACCAACGTTCACAAGATCTGGGACCTAAATGTGTATTTTTTGCGTTAGCTAAGGCAAGTTGTAATTCGCATTGCACTAAAAAGGTAGTTTGCACAAAACAAGGGACAAATCCGTAATTCAATAGATGATGATGCGTTTATGAAAACTGTAAGAATGTGTTGTTTATGGCCGTTATAACTTGTGTTGGCTAACGCAAAAGATACTGACTTGGGCCCCTGACAGGCACGGAGTTGCGCGGAGTATGCTGCATTTTTTTTAAATTCTGTGATACGGTTTGTTACCTATCTTTGTAAAAAAAGGAGAGGTGATTGGTAAAAACATTTGTTTGCTGAATCCTGCCATGGCAAAGAAGTAGTTTTATAAAAAAATTGTAAAACAATTATTTTTTAGATACGCGGTGTTATAATATAAGCGACGATATATTTTAAAAATAACACTGTATACTTTGTAAACAATAATTAAATTTAATATCCTTTTAGGCTTCTTGGCTTTTGGATATAAACTCAGATGCAAATGAAGTAGTCAAAGTACTCGACCAAATGGCTAGTGATATTCAGACGCATATAGAGACCTATAAACAGATACAGGAATGGCAGAGAGTTTTTAAAGTATATAAATATTTTTGTTTTTAATTTGAATTATATTATTGGTAATGAAAAAATGCTCAATAAGGTCAAGATACATACAATTTATCTGAAATCCTAGACCCCCAATAGAACCCGCAAACTCCAAACTTAAAGACAATTGCGTAGAACAAGAGTTCCCAACTATCGACCGCAAACCAAAATTTGTTCGAAACCCAATTACGATTGTGAATTTTAAATTTACAGACATGGATGAACAAAATAATATCACGACTAATTGGTTTTGCTAGATTTGTGCTAATCTGTTAATATAGCAGTTTAATTACAAAAGAGAACCTTTTTGAGGTATTGTTTGACAACGGTTCCGATGCAACAAAAAATTCTTATTAAAAGTAGAACCGCTGTGAAAATTTTGATAAAATGTGGCTCCCAACCTCAAAAAGGTTGGATACCTTTGGCATAGACCATTATGTAAGATAGGCCATAATAATACTGAAAGAATAAGGTTTTATTTATTATTTAGATGCATGTTACACGAATAGATCTTATAGCAGAAGCTACCACCGAAATCCAGCTAAGACAACTGCTGTGGAAATCTCATATGGAATGGGATGGGTTGAGAGAAAGCTGGTAAATATTAATAATAATTTATTCTACCAACATTCATTTATGATCAACTATCGTCATTACCAACTTCATGAAAACATGAAGTATTTCAATATTCATTATAACATTTTACGATATGTTCATTATAAAACGGGAGTTCGTAAATTATACATTTTTTATTAAATGAAACAAGACTTATAAGTTTGTCCCAGAGACGAGCAGTTTTCGACGTAATCTTTTTAAATAAAATCATAAACTCCATTATTGGGTGACCCAATCTCTTTAACCTGATAAATTTTCACATACCTAATAGAACCACTAGGCAGCACATCCAATTTCACACTGCGATTACGAGATCAAACTATCAAACGTTCTCTACCATAAATAGTCTCCTGGTCCCCATGGTAATGAGTACTGTGAAGTAGCAAACTACTTTACATCTTTGTGTCAAATAAAAACCAATATATTAAAGCATATTATGTTAAATAAGTGAAGAACTTTATTGCTAATATTTTTAATTTGTTTTGTGTTGTAAGTTCATATTTGCACGATCTTTGTTTTGTTTTTGCTGGATTATCACTGTATGTTTAATGTGTTTTTAGAATAATGGTTTTGTGTATGTACTGATATACATAAACAAAGTATCAGAGGGTTAAGTGCAGTAACTTCGGAAAGTGATTCTACATGATAGTACAAGTAAAAGAGATAAATAACTTTCTTCGAAATTCAATCATTTTAAGGTAGTTTTCAGGTAAAATTGTTTAATTGTTTATATGGAAAAAAAATCTTCTATGGAAAAATATTGTTGTATGGGTAAAAAAAAATAGAATTTCGAAAAAAGTTTTTATCGCTTTTATGTCTTGTACTATCATATAGAATCGCCTCCTGCAGTTACTGCACTTTACCCCCGGACACTCTGTATATACATACCCATCTTTTGATGTTGTTTATTTTTTGTTGTTTTAAATAATGTAATAAATAAAGAATAACTAAATAAAACATGAGATAAATTTAGGTACACAACGGACTTCAATGAGCTGAATTTAGAGGAAGTTCAAACAACAACTGTAAATTATGGAAAAACTATAAATAAAATTGAAAAAAGCTTACCGCCAAATAAGATTGTGCCCGGCCTCAGGGAAAGTGTTGAAGATATGAAATCAAAGGTAAATAATTACTAACAAATTATCGCCAAGTCAATACATTGGCTGTGTGTGAACTTAAGATACTATAGGTGAAATTTTGTTTCAGTTGGTAATAATAACATACTTGAAGAATCCTGCACTTAAACCCAGGCACTGGATGGAAATAGAATCTATACTAAACACTCGGTTCACTATTGATACCGTTCTGACTTTGGAGCTGTTGGAGGGACTTGGAGTATTTGAACACGTTGAGGAGATAACAGAAATATCTGGTCTTGCAAGCTCGGAAGAATCCCTTGAGGCACTCCTCAAGAAGGTCAGCTTAAGCCGGAACTATAAGTCACTATCTTTGAATGTCTTACATAGCAGAACTGTCAAAATTTGCAGTTAAATGTCACGGTAATGAGCATAAAAAGATGGAGACTTAGGCCCCAGTTGACCCGGAAGTCAAAATACTAACATATATAGGTCAATTGTTTTCTGTCGCGACATTATTATGCATTGGATACTTATACACACCATTGTGCGCATGAGAGTTTCATATGAAATATCTACGTAAACCATAGTTGATGTAAACTAAAGTAATTATTTAAATTGTGTTATCTCACAAAAGTTTAGCCTGCGACTGTACAGTGTTGTGACAAAATAAATTACCAGTAGTAGAATATGACTAATTATTTTACCTCTTATTGCTATAATCACTAATGATTTGCAACATCCATTATTAAAAATTGACAGTTGATATTTCAGATTGAAGGCATTTGGAAAGTATTGGAGCTTCCCGTCTTGCAGTACCGTGATTACAAAGACATATTCATGCTGGGGAGTTTGGAAGACGTCCAAGCGGCGATTGACGAAAGCACCATGTTGATTGGAATAATTCTGAGTTCCAGGAACTGCACGTCCATCAAAAGCAGGGTAGAAGAATGGGAAAGACTTATGGATCAGTTTTCCAAGACTTTGGTAAAAAAATTAGTATTTTGATTGGACTTCAATTAACATAGTCATTTTTTATAGTTTGAAAAATATTTTGCCCATTTTAATTGTTTTTCAGAATGAATGGTTCCTATGTATGCAGACTTGGATGTACCTTGAAGTGCTATTTTCTGCTCCAGACATACAGCGCCAATTACCTAACGAGGCCAGACTGTTTACGATGGTCGACAAATCTTGGAAAGACATCATGAGGAGAACAGCAAAGGTTTTTAAATCTTACTTCACACTACATGCGGTTTTGGCTCCATATTAACTAAGCCAGAGGTCACGCAGGCTCTTTAGCCTCTTAAGTGCGGCTCCGGCACAAATGTTCAGGGACAGGCGCGCAAGACACGCCGATGGTTACGGCGGGTGACGACTGCGGGGTGCGAGGGAGACTCTTCTCGTGTTTCAATAAGTCTGGTTGGTGTTGGATAGCAGTCACCTCGCCAGTCGCGGTGCTACGATCACGGTGGTCGGCGCTTGTCGTGTTTGCAAGTCGCGCACGTGTTACAAGGGTTTTTTTTCCATCCAGCTGCACATTATACAGGTATTTACATCATTAATTTAATATTTATTTGATATATGTATATGATAATCATTTATATTATAATTAGGATCCGGCAACGCGGTGGCTCTACCAGTGCTGTACTCAAGAGAGAGAAAAAATACAAAAAACGCATACCTACATACGAAAAACTTATTTATAGACCGCTTTCCAGTTTTAGTATGCCGGGAGTCAAGTATGTTGTCAACAATAAAACTCTATTGTCTTAATAAAAATAATTACACATCATCCACTTTTTTTATATTTATCCCGCACAGTTGAAGCGACTAGATTTAGTGAATGAGCCAAACAGGTAAAGTGTATCATATTGAGAAACACTTTTTTAAGTTCGCGTCCGGCTTTTAGCATGTAAGGGGCAGAGTCGTTAAAAGTCGTTAAATGTTGTTAAAATTAAAAGTTTGTCGAAGTTATTAACTGCAGATTCCTGCCACAAAAAAATTAAACTGTTTTTTACAAAATCCTTTATGGTTTCGGCATTGGTAAAACCTTGCTAGCAATCAAATATGACCGAGTTACAATGTCTCCTAGTGGTTTTACGACCAGATTAGCTATATTGCGTCCAAACTTATCGGTCGTTTCAACAACTGTCGCCCATATATATGAATGTCCTAATTTTTTTCTGATATCGTTAATTTCACTACAAAACACTTTATTTAAATACCCTTTTCGGAGAGTATTAGTATTAGTATTATTACTCGGAAGATCTATAGTCGAACATTTACAACACAAATATTTCGAAAAAAAAGACGGAAATTAAAATTGTCTAGTTTTATCCATGGGATATTACAACATATTAAAAACATAGCTAAATCAAAATAGAAATCTGTTTTAGACATATCATTTGTCTTCATTATCAAATGATTTCTGCTTTGCTAGTTCGTAACTAACTTCTAGAAAATAAAATATTTCCTATCGGCTTGTAGTTTACAAAGATTTGTTTTAAAGTAAGACATACCGATACTATTGTCTCTTTTCTTTCCCATATTTCGTTCATTGAATAGAAAAAGACGAAATTATTATTATCGATTGCCTATGTGATATGATAAACAAAAGTATCGGATTTCACCTTTCCAGTGCTGAGCTTCAGTTAACAAGTCAAGTGAAGTCATTTTTACCACAAAAAGGACAAAGAGCAGTACGCCATATAATATTATTTTAGTGTGATTGATATAAACCTTTCCACATAAACTCAAATTTTGTATACCGTAGTTGAATCACAGTAGCTGACCATCTGCTTACATAGTATCAACAACGAAACTGGAATATCTTATCAATATTTTTTTAAATTTAATTTTTACCTTGATTTCATATTATCTAAATATGTATATAAAAATCAATGTATGTTTGGATGTTTGTCCTTTGTGCGCTCCGAAACCATTCATCCGATTGGGATGAAATTTTCGGGATTTGTTCTTCACATGCCTGGGATGGTTTCTACGTACATAAAATTGAGCTCTGGCGATATGAAATTTCGGTGAAAAATCCCTTGTTTCCTATCCAATTGCAAAGAAACTTTGGTGAGTTATTGTGTGGATGCAAGGGAAGGTTTCTATATATAATGGTGAGCTCTGGTGTTTTGAAATTTATATAAAATTCCCTTATTTCGTATACTATTCATCTGATTGCGATGAAACTTTGGCGGGTTGTTGTGCAAGTTGTTGTGCACACGCCTGGGAAGGTTTCTATACATAAAAGTGAGCTCTGGCGTTATTAAGTATGTATATTTTTTTTCCTATACCATTCTTCCTATAGCAATGAAACTTTGGCCAGTTGTGTGGATGCTAGGAAAGGTTTCTGTAAATAATAGTGAGCTCTGGCGTTATTAAATTTTTATAAAAATTCCCTTTTTTCTATATTAGTCATCCTATTGTGATGAAACTTTGTTAAATTTTTGTGTTGCGCGCGATTAGTTTCAAAACAAGCAGGGCGAGAAGGGGAGGGGAAACAAGGGAAAGGGAAAAAAATAATAACATGACATTTATGTAGCGCAGTTTTGTGCTATTTCACTTCAAGTGGAACGGGGATGCGTGGGTAAGGACACGTAGGGATTATCACTCTTCCTTTGAATGGTATAGCAACGCATGCCGGGCAGGCGCTAGTATTTCATAAAAAAAAATACAATCGATATCACAAAACATTCAGACTGAAAATCCAATATATATTTAGAGACAAAAATGTGGTTATTCTCCGTATGAAAATTAATTTCTTTAAAAAATAATGTAAAATTGAGAATTTGTTCAGACCAAGCCTCTAGTATGTATAATATATGCAGCTGCAAAAGGACAGTATGTTTAAAATGAATTTAACCCGTTGAATAATGATAATTTAATTGTTTTGCCTGTAATAATGAGGGGCCCTGGAATTCTTCAAAAAGCCACTGCGTTTCCGGATCCTAATTATAATGAAATTTATTCAGTGTTGGTGACTGAAAAAAATAAATTATATTATAATATGATAGTTATTTAGTAAATATTTTTGGGATATTTTTATAGGTCCCGTATTTCACATGGCTACCAAAAAGAAGCAAAGAAAAACGGAAGATGAAAACCGTGAATTTAGAGTTGAGTGGACCGAGACTTTCGCGTTTATTCAAAACTTAGATGGCCTTCCGACATGTCTTATTTGCAAGGAAAAATTGGCCAAAAGAAGTCAAATTTGAAGAGACACTTTACAAATAAACACACTTCATTTAGCACTAAATATCCTGTCGGTAATGCAAGGAAGAAAGCAGTTGAGGAACTCCAGAAGACTCAAGAGACATCAACTTCTGTATTCAACAACTGGATGCAATCTTTCAGTAATGTTAATATGGCAAGTTTTGTTGTTAGTCGAGAGATCGCTAAGAGAGGGAAACAGAGACGGCGAATACATTAAAAGTTGTTTTGTAAAGGCATCCGAAGAACTATTTCGGGATTTTAAGAACAAGGCAGAAATTTAAAAAAAATTAAAGAGTTACCGTTGTCTGCCAAAACAATAAAAGATAGAACATTTAAAATGTCTTCGAATATAACCATCCAGCAAATCGAAGATCTAAAATTGGTTTCGGCTTTATCAATAGCAGTTGACGAGTCTTGTGACATAAATGATACAGCGCAAGTTTCGCTTTTTGTAAGATTTATTTCTCATACAGGTCCTAAAGAAGAACTTTTAGGATTATTGCCACTCAAAGGTCAGGCGCGTAGAGAGGATATCGCAAACACTGTAATTGAATGTATGGATAAACATCAAATTTCTCTCGAAAAAATTGTGTCGATTTCAACAGACGGGGCCAAAAGTATGACCGGCCACAGAAAGGGGTTTGTTGCTCTTTTGAAAGAAAAAATTAATCACGAGATACTTGCTTACCGTTGCATCATTCATCAAGAAGCGCTTTGTGCGGAGACATTTCCAAAAGAAATTTGTAAAGTTATGGAATTGGTGATTACGATTGTTAACTCCATTTTAGCTAAAGCTCTTAATCATCGCCAATTCAAAGAATTTTTAGTTGAAATGGAGAGTGAGTACGGTGATCTTCTGCTTCATAACAAGGTACGTTGGTTATCAAAAGGGAATGTTTTAAAGCGTTTCGAATCGTTGTTTCCAGAAATCAAAGCATTTCTCCTTGAGAAGGATGTTAACTATTCAGAACTAACAGACGAAAAGTGGATTCAAAACTTTTATTTCATGATAGACGTTACGTCTCATCTAAATCAGCTTAATCATAAACTACAAGGGAAAGGAAATACAATTTTTTCGATGTTAGAAGAAGTTGTATCATTTGAAAACAAATTATCCCTCTTTGCTCAAGATTTTGCAAGGGAAACATTATTTCAATTTCCGAGTCTGCTGACGCATCGCCAAGAAAATAATTATTTCATTGACAAGCAATACTTCAAAACAACCATTTTAAATATGAGGGAAGCATTTCTCAGCAGGTTTCAGGAATTTAAAAACAGCAGAGCGACCTTAGCATTCATCAAACATCCTCTTAATGCTTCGATAACAGATTTGAATTTTTCTCCTTTTGGCATTGACGTTGGTAACTTTGAAATACAATTGCCGGATTTAAAAAACAAGGAAATATGGGGCTCTAAATTTCAACGTCTTTGTGTTGATTTAGAAATATTGGAGAAGAACAAATGTGAGCTTAGTTCACAACACAAGTGGTCTACCTTGAAAGTCCTAGAGAAGGAAGACATGATCATATTCAACGCTTGGAATAGTATTCCCAACTCTTATGACCAACGGAAAAAACTCGCTTTTTCTGTTCTATCCCTTTTCGGTTCTAGATATTCATGCAAACAATATTTTTGAAGCATGAACTTTATCAAGAGTAAACTGAGAAGTCGTCTTATTGATGACAACCTGGAATCGTGCCTAAAAATAAGAACAACAACATACAAACCTGACTTACTCAAACTTTCCAAGGAGATGCAAGGGCATGGTTCGTATTAAGTACTTATTATGATTGTCATTGTCATGATTTAATATACAGTAAAACCCCCATTTTACTGAAAAAAAAACTTAAATGGAGGGAAAATGTAAATCGGGGGAAATGAAAAAAACAACTTTTTAAAAAAAAATAATCTTTGTTAATTTTTTTATTAAAAAATCATATTTGTTGAATTTTTTTTGTATTGAAAAAATATTTCATATATTATTAAAAAAATCATGTAGATTAGTTTGTTTAATTTTTTTTTTCTCTAATTCTTTTTCAATTGTATATATACATATAAAAGTTTCGTTTTGAACGCCACAAATGTCACAACTGCGCCCGCGCATTGTCATGTGCGCGTCCAATCATGGCACAGATAGCTAAAATTGAAAGTGGGCGGCTAATCACAGCGTTTCGCGCCGTACGGCCGACCAATCACGTCACGACAGATAAACATGTCGTCTGCGCCGACTCATTGTCAAGCGCGCGTAAATCACACATTTTGAATATTTTCGACGTAAATTGCGGGAAAAAAACGTAAAAATCGGGTAATAAATGTACTAAAATACATCGGGACTGAAATAATAACACGTAATTGGCGGGAAAACGTTAAATCTGGGGACGTAAAATACGGGTTTCACTGTATATTATTTTTAATCTGTTTTTTCAATTTTTCTTTGTACAATATTTTATGTTACTTAAATCTTACAAAACTGATCAATCAGTTTGATTGTAAGAAATCTCTTATTTTTCCTATTTATTTGTTTGTAATATAATAATTAAATCTCAACTTAATATTTTAATAGGTAATACATCATAATTACATAATAGTGTAATACTTAATATTAAAATACTTAACTAATTATTATAATGCTTTTGATCATAATGTGCGATAGTAATTATTTTATTTTTAACAATGGTTAACAGATCTAGGTATTTGTCCACAATATTATTGGTTTTGAATATTATTTATTTTGAATATTATTTGTTTTTCACAGATCTAGGTATTTGTTATAGATCTAAATATTTGTTTTCATGTTCCACGGAGGTTGAATGATCTAACTTTTGTTTTGATTTTTGAATAATGGTTTTGAATATTATTTATTTTGAATATTATTTGTTTTTCACAGATCTAGGTATTTGTTATAGATCTAAATATTTGTTTTCATGTTCCACGGAGGTTGAATGATCTAACTTTTGTTTTGATTTTTGAATAAGGTGTCTCGTTATGGATTCCTTAATTATATATTATTTTTTTATCAATGAATAAAATGTTTATTAAATATGATATCAAGTTTTATTCAGCGTAATTTAATAA
Source organism: Halesus radiatus (assembly GCA_022606495.2). NCBI lineage: Eukaryota > Metazoa > Arthropoda > Insecta > Trichoptera > Limnephilidae > Halesus > Halesus radiatus. Next base: position 237,474 of record JAHDVE020001402.1, read on the forward strand.
AGTGCTGAAATTATAACAAATGTTTGCTAAATCAAAAAAACAGAGTTGGCTCTTATTTTTTTTTAAATGTAAATATTTGGCTCTTTGGCAAATAAGTTTGCCGACCTCTGAACTAAGCCTTAGTTGTTAGAAGCTATAATGCCACTACTTTTAGGCACACATTCTACTTTGTGAGGCTCTGGAATGCTCTCGCTGCTGCTGGTTGATGAAAACGAATAACTAATTGATTTATCACGCATCCCACATTAAAATGAGAGCAGTAATATTGCTGCGTCAAAATAACCAAGTTCTCAAAAGAAGAAAAAAAAACAATAGTTCAATATTATTTGGGAATTATGTGTATGTGTACTCTAAGAAAACTGTAAATGAAATATGTATCTCTGATAATAATTATTTTTCACTTACTTAAGGTGCCCTTGGCTCTGGCAGCTGCGACAGATGCACTTCTCTTAGAGACGTTCACTAAAAACAATGCCATGTTGGATCAAATAATGAAATGTCTCGAGGCTTATCTAGAAACTAAAAGAGTTGCTTTTCCACGCTTCTACTTTCTGTCCAATGATGAGCTTTTAGAAATATTAGCGCAGGTAGGAGGGCGACAATGTTGTACACTATAGTAAAAAAACTTAAATGCCTATTAGGGTTACCAAGAACTTTACCATTTTAGACACGAAACCCTCATGCCGTCCAGCCGCACTTACGAAAGTGTTTTGATGCCATTGCAAGGTTAGAGTTCGCCATGAAACCCAAGGAGAGGAGAGAGTCAGAGGAAGGGGCAGGGGCAGGAACTGGGGACGGGAATAAGAGAGAATCCGAGGGAGAGCTTGAAATGACTACAGATATTTCTGCCATGATTTCACCTGAAAATGAACGAGTAACGTTGGGAAAGGTGATAGATATTATTATATCTTTTGAGAAGATACTGTATATACCAGTGGTGTGCAGTCCATAAAAGCTGAAAAGCTGTGCCTACCCTATGAAGTATACACCTTTGATCATAGAGTACTGAAAGCCACTGGTATATACATACATATAATGTATGTATGCATATATTTACAATATATTATACTATGTTTAGGGACTCAAAGCTCGAGGAAATGTAGAAGACTGGCTAAGCAAGGTGGAGGAAGCCATGTTTGCCTCTTTAAGAAAGTGCATGAAAGGATCGTTGGGTGATTTTATGATCAGACCGAGGACTGATTGGATCAAAAGACATCCAAATCAGGTGAAATCATTATACATATATATATTGCAATAGCACTGAGATACATAAACCTTTTTTGTTGTTCGGAATACATTATGGATATTGCAGTACTACGTACAATGATCGATTTTTACATTTGAATAGGAAAAAGATTAAAAAAGAAAGGAAGCACATGGGGCCATTCATTTGTAAACAACATTTAAATTATACTCGGATAAAAATATTATTTATTTTTTTAATACATTATAGGTGGTTTTAACAGTATCCCAAATAATGTGGGCGAAGAAAGTACATCAAATTCTAGAATCTAAGGCCATATCGAAAATTGATGCAAAGTTACAGGATTTTGAAAAAGAGAATATATCAGATCTAAATGATTCTGCTGCTCTTACGAGACAGAACATAACCAAACTATTCCGAAAAGTTCTTTGTGCACTCATAACAATAGATGTACATGCCAGGGATACTATCAACAACATGGTAGCAAGAGAAGTACGAAGGCCGTAAGTACAATATACATAGCACAAAAAAACAAGGAATCGAAAATAAAAAACCTATTTTTTTTTTTTTTTTATCAATATTGTAATTATGAACCCTAAAAATTTAGGCAGAAACGAATGAAGATAAATTCTTACCTGACAGATTCTAGTTCAGAATGATCACATTCTTATGTGCACCCAGTCATCACAATTGAGTCTTGAGTGTTCAGCATTTAAAAACTATCCGTTTATAATGGTAACCACCAGAAAGCTGCCATTAGTGTTAAAAACTAAAATCTCTGTTATTCCATTCTCATGAACTTTCCGATGACAAGCTGGTGTATTTCAACAACTATTGGTGACTAGATCTGAATAGGCAGGTGCTTCCAAATATTCCATCTCCTTGCCCTCTCGCTTCCTTCAGCCTTACCATATTCCCTAAAATTGGGGATGTGGTAAGGCTCATGTGTGAGGGGGCGGTAATGACATTAAAATAAAATAAAAGTAAACCCTGTTGACTTTTCTCAACCACAACCCCATTTTCTTCTAACAATTTAAATTATGGTTAATGATTTTATTCGGTTAATTAGTTTTAGATACCTTTATAACTTCATTTTTTTTTGTGCAAAAGAGACGCCTTCGACTGGCTCAAGATGATCCGCTACTACTGGGATGAGGAGATTGACAACTGCATAGCTCGTATGTCGAGTGCATCGTACATATATGGCCACGAGTACATTGGCGCCGGGGGGGTGCTAGTGATCACGCCGCTCACTGACCGCTGCTACCTCTGCCTGATGGGGGCGCTGCAACTGGATCTGGGGGGCGCTCCTGCTGGACCGGCTGGAACAGGCAAAACAGAGACTACTAAAGATCTGGCCAAATCGCTGGCTATACAATGCGTCGTTTTCAACTGCTCTGAAGGTGATGTCATATTTTTTAACTTCATTTTGATATATATAAAATAATGTTGTGGTGATGTATGGGATGATCGGGGACATTTATAATCATTCAAAAACAACTTAACTAACTAACTAACCATCACGTCGTTTCACCGCAGGGGTAGGCAGAGAGAACGGACCGCCAAAAAAACAACTTTGTTTGAAAAAAAAAAAGAGTGTATGGTGAGACACTTATCTGATCCTTGAAATGATTTGGAAAAGTGGTGGGTGCTTTTGACTGCTCTAAAGTCTAATAAGTTGACACCAGATTCTGTCAAATTCAAAACGATATACCTACATTTATAAGTTAAAAGTAAAATTTTACTATTCCGCCTCAATAAAACAGGTTCTTAGGCTAGTTTTTTTTAATGTTTAAACCCAACGTAAGAACCTATTTTACATACTAAAAAAAAGATAACTAGCCTAACAGGAACTATTATGGATAAATTCCGATAAATTGAACCAAAATTTAATATGGTGTCAATCTAAAGCGGTATATTCATTTTAACAAAATTGGAACTTAAGTGGATTATTTTGCATTTCTGACAAATGCAAATAGTTGTTTCTTATTGCAATTAATTTGAAACGAAGTGTTATTTAAAAAAATCCATGCGTATTAACAATGAAGCGGAAAAGGAAAAAATTATCAAGTTAAAAATTATAAAATACTTTGATTTTAGTAAAACATTTAATAAATCAAGATATTAAACATTTTTGTAATTGAATTAATTCCTAGTGCATGGAAGCAAATACCGTAGGTAGATAATATGTCCAGCTTCTGACAATTGATGGCAACATGCGCGCATTAGTAGTACGAATTGTTTTTTTTCATACATTTTAATAGATAATCGGTGAAATAATAGTTTGCATAATAATAATTAACAAAGTATATAAATTCAATTATTTTCCCCAATAGAAATTTATAAAAAAAAAAATAAGGAAAATATTGAGGATTATATTTAAACATTTAAATGTCCTCATTAAAAGCATATATAAATAAAAACGTGAAATCTAAAAATAATAAATTTAAAGTAAATTTATCACAATTTGTTTAACAAGTATTATATTCCCTTTGAGAGTGGCAAGCAACGAGGTTTATAACTGTTATAGGCCTTCCACATGACCGGTTTGCCCGATACTAAAAAAGCCATGGCGACGAAAGGTTCGATCATCCGGTCGTCCTTTCCTAACGTCGGTAGGCTTGACTTTAGGAAAGGACCACCGGGTGGTCGAACCTTTCGACGCCATGGCTTTTTTAGTATGGGGCCAAACCGGTCATGTGGAAGGTCTGTTAGTACAAACCTAATTGTAATTTCTTGAAAAGATTGGAATTCACTTTGTGGCATCATTATTAATAAATGTATTTAAAATTATTTTTTATTCACCACTTTATTAACCTTTTAACCGAGGGTGACAACGTATTTATACGTCAAATGTAAACAGTATCGAGTACGGGTAGTACGTATAAAAACGTCTTCGAAATATATGTTGTACCCTTGACCAGGGCGGGGTTTAGTTTTACGTTTTACGAATGTGTGAGTCATCAGTACATGCATCCATATGAATTTCAGAGGAACTGCTGCGTGGTTTGTTTCATAGAAAACTTAATTTTGGAGTTGAAGGCAATCCCCCGGTTAACAGGTTAATATACACATATCCACATGTTTCGAAAGCGATATTCCTGATGAAGAAAGCATCGCTTTCAAAATGTGTAGTTATGTGTATATTAGTAAAGTGGTGAATATAAAATAATTTTAAATTCATTTGCAAACCTAATTGCCTCTTCAATATTTTTTCATTTACAAGCAAAAAAGCAGTAGTCATATGTGGATTACCTATTGCTTATTTTGTGAATTTTCGATTTCTATTATTTATTTAGAATATATTTCATGTCATATCTAAAAAAAGTATGAAAAACCAATTCGTAAAACCCTCGCCGCTAGAGGCGCTGGTGCATGTTGTCATCTTAATATATGGAAAACGTCAAAAGCTGTCTATTTACAGTATTTGAAGGAAGCTATATTAGATTTTATACTATTATAACAAAATACATTCGAACAAAATTAAACCTGCAACCGAGGTTTACATGCTTTCTGTACAATATTAGAAACACAATAAACTAAGATTATTATCGAATATATTGAAAATAATGGAACTTACCCCCCCCCCCTTGGGTTTTTGGTTTAAAAAAATATATACACTCGATAAGCTTAAAAAAAACTCATTAAACACGGTATTTTAAAGTTATAATCTTCGAATATTGCACAAATTATAGAAGTTTTTTCTTCTTCAAACTAGCAAACACAAAGTTAGGTCAAAAAATTCGTTCACGAATGAAATCACAGATCAAATTTATTTACAGTTCCGGCGGTAGTTTCGTTTCGTATGCGAAAAAACGGTCACTCAAACCGACCTTTGAGTCAACATCATTAATATAAATTCTAGCTGGTAATTACTAACCGTCTTCGTCCAAATTTGAATATGTACTCTGTTTTCTTATTTCACTTTTGTAATCATGGAACAAACAGTAATAAGAGGACATCTCTTTTTTTACATATAAGTGAATATTTCAAAGCTCTGACAAAACTTGATGTGGCAAAAATTTCAGAATTAGACTTCAAGATTTATTTTCTTGACAGTTAATGAATTTTAATCACTTTGTATAGCTGTTTGTCAATTGATTTTATATTAATTCATACCCATTGTACAAATTCTCTAATGAATAATAGGTAGGTAAATGAAAGTAATAATCTAATTGAAATCCCACGAATAGATTTTTTTGATAATAGGTATCCAACATCCAATGTTCCAATTAGTTTCTTGCTGTCGACCAATTTTTTTTAATAATTTCTGCGGAATGAAGTAAATCTGCAATAGAATAATATTCATGCAGATGAAATGGATCCCTTGGGAATAACTAAAAGCGCCTTTTCTCCCTCACATACAAATCGAAACATAAATTAAAATCTACCCTGATATATGGCAATGAGGTATGAAATTGGCAGACAAATAATGAAAGTTGGCTGAATGCGATCCCTGCGGTATATATGCGTGAAATCATCTAGGATCATGTGAAAATGTGAAGATCCTGATGAAATACAAGACTGATGAGTACAAATCGAAATGAGTAAGATTGAAAAATGGAAGCTTAGATGGGTTGAGCATATAGAGCGAATGAACGAAGAAACATAAATTATGGTATGGAGTTGGCAGAGAAATAATGAAAGATGGCTGAATGCGATCCCTGCGGTATATATGCGTGAAATCATCTAGGATCATGTGAAAATGTGAAGATCCTGATGAAATACAAGACTGATGAGTACAAATCGAAATGAGTAAGATTGAAAAATGGAAGCTTAGATGGGTTGAGCATATAGAGCGAATGAACGAAGAAAAGAGTGTACGGAGAATATACGACGTGAATGTGAATGATAGAAATCGAGGACACCGAGGAAGTCATGGGACGATCAAATGAATAAAATACTCATAAGTCAAGCCGATGTACGAATGTGAATGAAGCAAGGAGTTTTTATATCAAGACCGAGTTGTTTGACGGTCCATCCTCTCTGCGAACCCTTCCCGGGAAACGTCGTAATTGTTAGTTAGTTAGTTACTGGTGAAGAAAGTACGTTTCGTTTAAAGCATTTAATTTATATTATTTGAATGTGTTTTACTAATATCGGACATTTAAACTTTTCGTGTCGGTAATATTTTAAGTATCCACACTTATACAATTATGGCCATGGCGTCCTTCAAAATTAATTTGTTGCATTCAAAAAAACATTATTTTTCTGTAATATTTATGTTATTTCATTCTTTTCTCCTTGTTTCACAAATGCATAACATTTTTTTATATTGCTTTCTTAATAACTATGCTTATATGTTATATTTACATTTAACTCACTTGTACCTACACAAAATAATTTGACTTAATAATTTGTCTAACTGAAATAACGAATCCAACTATAAAATACTTATCTTAAAATTACATTGGAAACACAGGGTAGAAAAAAATCAAATATTCTCGCAGTAAATATGTTTACACATAGAACAATTTATGCCAAATATTTAGCATTACAAAATTAAAATAACGTTAAAAAAATCATCTGCATTTTCTATAATAAATCTTTATTTTTTATTACTGTGTGCTTGGAATATAAGAGCAGTATTGCACTATTTTTTTTTAATATTTCGTGTTGAGATACTTTTTCTACTGAGAAATCGCACATTAGATCAAACCAACAAAAAAAAACATACCCAAACCCGATAAAATCACATTTTATGAACGGGGCTTAACAATCATTGCCACAATCAAATACAAAAAAAATATTCCCACGAAATTTCTCGAAGAAAACTGTCATAGGCCTGAGTCATACCTGTTATATTGTGATATTATCTAATCTTGATATATTAGTTTGCCGGTATTACGTTATTTTCACCGTTCCAGTTATTTCATGGTAGGCGCAACAGCTGTCACCAAAATGCGGGAGTTCGATATCGCAAAAAAGTTTAAAAAAGGCCCTACAGCTGTCAACAGGTGGAGCCGGGTTTTGCGATGTTGGAAAAATCGATACACACAGGCATGCGTCACATATTGATGTCCAGATATTCAGATATTGCAGATCGATATTCGTATATCACGTATCAGACATCATATATCGATATTCAAATATCACATATCCATATCCACCAACTCAGTATTCAGTAGATATGGATAGTAAAATATCACTTCCATACTAGATTAGAAAGCTAATTTCTAAAGGTGTTCTTAGACGATACTTTTTTTCATACCGATCCCCATATGGGAACCATATCGGGATTCAAAGAGAAAATCTTTGCAATAAAAAAAAAAAAAAATAAAAATAAAAAAAATAAATAAAAAAAAAAAAAATAAAAATAAAAAAAACACATAAATTTGTTGTAGACCACTTTTATTTTATTAAAACTCTACCGGTTTCGGAAGCACCCTTCCTTCATCAGGAGAATATTAAAACTCCTGATGAAGGAAGGGTGCTTCCGAAACCGGTAGAGTTTTGATAAAATAAAAGTGGTCTACAACAAATTTATGTGTTTTTTATTGTAAATTATGGCGAGCCACAAAGTTAATGCTTTTTACAAAAAAATATAGAAAATCTTTGCTTTACACGATCGTTCTTTTCATATCATTTTTTAAATATCCACGAAATTCACAATTTCGAATGGAATCACGCGTTCACAATCAATTTAAACGTAATATAATCTACCTTTAATCCTTTTGACAATGTTTTAAATTATATTCATAAATTAACACGCAACATTTCCACAAAATAAGTAACATTATAGAAACGTACAAGAATGATAGCTGCCAAAGAAAGCGCGCTAAACTGTGATAATGTTCTCACGTATTATTTACTCAAAGCAAAGTGTAAAAAAAATTATCAAAAATATACTGTGAATCCACAATACTGAAACAATACCGCAAATTTAATAATTAAAAACTTGCCAAATACTATCCAACCAGCTTTTTATACCAATAATAAATTAAAAAAATATATTTTAAATAACAAAGATAAATATAATATTTTGAATAAATCAGGAGTATATAAATTGATTTGTAATGATTGCAACTATTTTTACATCGGAAAGACTTGTAGAAATTTCAGTATTAGGGTTAAGGAACACCAAAGGTATTTAAATAATAACAACTATTCTGAATTTGCAACTTATATTTTAGAAACCAATCATTCGTTTGATATAAATAAAGGTTTAAAAGTTTTACATACAAATACAACTGGTTTACAATTAGATAAATTTGAAATTTTAGAAATAAGAAAAAGTGTTAATAGCGAATTAAATTTAATAAATAATCAATTTTTTTTTAAATAGCTATCTCTTAAATTTATTTTCATATTAATATTAATAATAATAATTTTTATTTATATTTCTAATTTAAATGTATTATTCAATGTTTTATAATTATTTTGTCATTAACATTTTTGATCTGTTACCTACTTTAATTCATTTTTGTTTGTGCTCATATTTTGTATATTCTTAAATTATTGTTTTAAATTCATTTTTCTATACTTGAAATTATTTTTTAGTATTCATTTATTCCTGAATATGATAGCATTGCTATCTAAACATGTAGAAATATTTATATTTTTTAAGTAAAGTGGTATATACAAAGTGTATTTTCAATTATATAAATACTATTGTCTTCTTATCAATAAATTAAATATAAAAATAAATAAAGGCGCAAAATTTCCACATAATATTATAAAATCTATATGCTGTGAGGCTGGAGGGAGTGGGGAATGACAGGAGATGGGATAGATGAAGGTTGGGAAGTACCTTGCTAATCATATTGGTACATGTACGAGTATGAATATATATGTAACGGGAATGTATGGTAAATCGTTTTACTTTGAACTATACTCTCACCGTTTTATGATTGAAATGAGTTAGAAAAGAGGAGTTTGCTTCAAATAAAAAAATATTTGAGGGTGCATAATATTTGCTATGAGGAACGAGTTTTGGTTTTTTAATTGGATTGCGGTACGATTTGACAAACTAGTATGGTAAATCGTATAAAAGGTATGGAAAATCGTACCATGGTATGATAAATCGTACCATAGGTAAGGAAAATAGTACCACTGGTTTCGTAAATCGTATCCTGGTATGTTAAATCGTACCATTGGTAGGGAAAAATAGTACCATTGGTATGGTAAATCGTACGATTGGTAGGGAAATTAGTACCACTGGTATGGTAAATCGTACCCTGGTATGGTAAATCGTACCACTGGTACATAAATCGTACCAAGGCCATCATCCCAAACTATAGGAAATTGTACATTTTAACACATACATTTATCGTATATATCCGGATTACTGCTGCAGGCTTCGTGCACCCAGTCATAGCAACGCACACAATAGATACACCCACCTTTGGGCCCTCCTTTATTGAATAATGAATTACAAAAGATATTTCTTTACTTTGTTTCAGGATAAAATGATGGATAAATGTAAAACCTACCCATTATGACATAAATGATAATGGATACAAACATAAATTAAATCATTTTTAATTATTAATTATTTTTATTGAGATTTAAGAACCTCATCGTAATATTTAATCATTGAAGAAGATAATATTAACATAACCTAAATGATAGATGAAACCGGAAAAAAGGACACTGTTTAAGTTTGCAATTGAGTTCGGGTAGAACTTTGTACACATCATAAAAATAGCTGCCAATAATATGAGAATAAAAATGGAAGATAATATTCACAAATCTTGAATTTGAGATATGATATCGATGAAGATGACACAAATTGAACTTGTCTCATTAGCTAAGTCGGTTGAGCGTTGCCCCGGATAGGCAGAGGACCTGGGTTTGAGTCCCAGATGCGACTGAAATATTTTTAGTTTCTGTCCTTTTGTCCGGTTTCATCTTTCATTTAGATTATATTAATATTATCTTCTTCAATGAATAAATTAAATATGTTAATTCCGCAAAAGCAACTCAACTGTCCGTAGTCGGTAGGCCTAAGGCACCTCCAGATGGACTATGTGTGAGACTGAAGGGAGTGGGGAAAGGAAGAAGATGGTGAGGAGGAAGGGTGGAAAGTAACTGGTTATGCAGATCTCACCACCAAACACAGCTAAAGTCATTTCAAGCAACGTTTCGATTCAGAATGGTGGTATTTCACCGGGGCAATACTGAGAGTATCTACCACTCTGGAACGTACTAGAAATATACTATGTGTTATATACTATAAATTATATGTGAAATAACACATACGATTCATTAAAAAAATGTATTTTCTTACGCCGGGATTTGAACACGCGACCTTTCGATTCGTAGTCGAAGATAAGGGGTCCGATATCTTGCGGTATTATAATACGTCTACCTGTTAAGAATATATTAGGTTCAGCTCTAGTTCTGCGGTGACTATAATGCCAAATGCCCAAAATTTCAATAGACAAATTGGCCACACAAAAATCATAAATAAAAGAAAACTTTTTTTGTCTCTCTTTCTCTTATATTGTTCTTAAATCTTCCTTGATGAGTTTGCGTGATGTCGGAGAATTATATTTGAAAATTAATATTTTGTTAAATATATTAACTATATTTATTGATACATCATATCGTAGTTATGCACTTTCTCTGTTTGATATCATATAAATTAAATATACTAATTTATTCTTATACCCAATTCTATTGGTAAGATCTGTATCTGAAATCTCCCCAGGACAGTGATAAATTTATTTTGTTTTATGTTTATCATGCTAATAGCGTATTTATTGTCGTTTCAAAGGGTTGGATTACAAAATGATGGGTCGTTTCTTCTCCGGTCTCGTGTCGTCTGGCGCCTGGTGTTGTTTTGACGAATTCAACCGGATTAATATCGAGGTGCTTTCTGTGATAGCCCAACAACTCATCACCATCAGAAACGCGAAGGTCGCCAGACAAAAACGGTAGGATAATTGAATTTATTTTTATTGTCCAGTACTGCAATGTCACAAATGTTTGGGAGTGGAAAATTTCATGACAAATCACATAATGTACAATTTACATTTTAGTAGGCGGGTATGGGTACCGCCGCCCCGGAAACCACTCGACACCTCATAGGCCTCATGCCATAGGTCACTCCAAGCGTTTCGCTAAGTTTGGTGACTTACCAGGGGTGCCTGGTTCATGGGGTGATATACTGGCCCCCAGATTCCAACACACCCCTCATACTTTTTTCTTCCCAGAACTTCTTCTCCTTCCTTTCCACAAAAGACCCTCCACACAGTATCCCCAAAGATGACAGGCTCCGAGGTAAATTATTTTCCTCGGGGCCTCCTGTGTGGAGTTAATGTAAAAAAAGTATTTATAAAGCAAGTATGAATGGTTAAGTACAGATGTACAAACTTATTTGTGCAGTTGGAGGCATTCTAATTGTAGATATTGTGGGTACAGCACAAACAACATTACTTGGTAAGGAAAGAAGTTTCACAGGGTTAAGTTTGGGGACTTAAGGAACCAATTTATTCATTTTTCATTGCTTAATTTGGTTGACCATTGAATAATTAATTATTAATAATTGCAGCTACCACCGTGCACTCATTCATGAATATAATTTTTTTTATTAAATAAAAGACATTCCTTTGTTACCAATAATCTGAAAACTTTTGAATTCTTCCTGCTCCCGTCAAAGTTGAAAATGTTATACAATGATAAAGTACTTAGTTGATTGCGGTGATTTTTCACAAAAACGGCACTATACAAATCATCCAACTATTGTTATTATTATTATTAGTTATTGAACCCGTGATGCCTGGGTGCGAATCTGCCGCTTTGAATATTTAGTCAATTCAACACCTATGTAAGGTATCGTAACTTAAAAATCGGATTTTTACAGGAGAGTGGTTTAAAGATACAGAAGCTCGGTGCAAGTCGAGTTATTGATTGTTTTGCACCAAATTTGGGACCTTTATTGTCAATTACGTCCCAAATTTGGTGCTCAAACGTCCCAAAATGATCAAAAGCGCAACTTACACCAAGTTTCTGTCACTTTAAACCACACTCCTGTAAACTTCCGATTTGAAGTTAAGATACTTTACGTGAGAGGTGTCGAATTGATGAATCATTAATTTCCTATTTTGAAAACAATGGTGTGAAACTGCTAGAAAGACACGTTCCCGTGTTACGAATAATCTGAAAATTAATTCTTCGTGCTCCCATCAAAATGGAAAATGTTGTGCAATGATAGTTAATTGGTATTGTATAGTTAGTTAGTTAGCAGAGTATTGATCCTGCGATGCCTGGGTGTGAACCCGACGCTTTGAATACTTGGCGAATTGATGAATCATTAAATTCCTATTGAAAACAATGGTGTGAATCTGCTACTAATATTTTTGAATTGCATTTTGATGTGAAATGTTGACTTTCTAGGTTTATGTTCGAAGGGCGGGAAATAAAGCTGATTGCCACTTGCGCAGTATTTATTACCATGAATCCGGGATACGCCGGCAGAACAGAGTTACCTGATAATTTGAAAGCTCTCTTCAGGCCAATATCAATGATGGTGCCTGATTATGGTTTGCTATATTATTTTACTTTATTTAATGTACATATTTATTTCCATGCTTCAAATTCTTAACAGTTCCAACTGCTCTCAACTGTCCAAAGCCAGTGGGACTATGGCATCCCCGATTGGGGTATGATGTGTGGACTGAATGGAGTGGGGAGGGGAAGAAAATGGAAGAGGAAGGTTGGGAAGTAGACTATTCAGATTTGGTCACTAAACTCAGCTAATGCCATTTCAAGCCACGTTTTGGTTCTGAATGGTGACCTTTCACCAGAGGGATACTGAGAGTATGAAATGGAATATGAAATGTTTATCTGGTGGAAATTGATGACCATTACGTGGCATATTTTGAGTGGGCTATTTTTATTATATAAGTGTGCTCTTCATATAATATATGATGCAAGTGAATCGTACACATTTTAAACATTCTATTTCTTCTGAAAATATGTAAGTCAACTTTAGATCCTGTCCAAGATGAAGCTTTTTCAGTAGCATGTTTGTGAAATCACTTCATAATATGAGTGAGCGAGTGGAGCTCATAAAATGTGTTGCTTTGCGTGAGATGGACTTATTCCGTATTATATTTAATCCAGTTAGCATGCTGAAACTGTAAACTTTTTTTTCTTAATTTCAAGGTTTAATTGCAGAGGTTATCCTCTATTCTGAAGGATTCGAGTCTTCAAGAAATTTGGCAAAGAAAATGGTACAAATGTACAAACTCTGTAGTGAACAGTTATCTCAACAAGACCATTACGATTTCGGAATGAGAGCAGTGAAAAGTGTTTTGGTAAAAAATAATTACACATTTTTGGTTTAGATTCCTTTAAAAAGTGTAATAGTCAAATAATCTGTATTCCATCAATTTTTTTATGTTACAAAATATTAGACAGATTCACTTACATTAAAACTAACTAACCATCCAGCAGTTCCATCGGAGATATATATATATATGTTATACTCTTCTGTTATTCAGACTCTTGACATGATCCGACTAAAGTATTTGATTCACTTACACTACTTTTCACAATAATAATTTATTCTCCAACCTCGAAAGATTGAATGCCGTTCTCTTTTTGATTCAATAAAATTGATTATAAATATTCACATTCGGATTTTTGAGGTATTCCCACAAAAACTACACGATTTTTTATTTAATAAAATTGGATTCTAATTGGATTCTCATAGAAAGTTTTTTTTCAAAAAAAATTATGTTTCTGTGCCTCGAAACATTGATTTACCCAATTGACTACCTCTATTACAGGTGATGGCTGGAGCATTGAAGAGGGCAAGTCCCGACCAACATGAAGAGGTGACCCTGATGTGTGCGCTGAGAGACAGTAACCTCCCCAAGTTCTTGGCCGATGATGCCATCCTGTTTGCTGGTATACTGGGAGATTTGTTTCCCGGTGTACAACTGCCTGAAAAGGACTATGCCGTAATGGAAGAAGTCATAAGTATTCAAAATCTTAAATGCTATTTCTGTATTTTTCCACCTCCACTGCTCAGTTTTTTTTTGCCTCATGGCTTTTTTTTATGCAGCGTGATGATTCACAGATGATTCCGCGTATTATCCTAAATTGTTAGTAAACCTCGATGACAGTAGACTTGGCATTTGACAAGAAGATAACAGGTGAAGAGGACGATGTTTTCCAAGGCATTCAAGGAGGTGATGTGCAGTGTATTTATGATACATATATTAGTAGAATAGATAGATCTGTTAGAGATAAGAATATTTGATTTTTTTTTAAAATACTTAACTACCATATCTAGTAAACTCATATATGTTTTTGTTCAAGAAGAGCAAAAAGAATATGAAGAGTGTGAGGGAGCTAGAAGTTCAAGAATAAAGTATGAATGAGAGTAGCAAGAAACAAGAGCCTGGAAACTAGAACCAAGAAGAAAGAAGATTAACCATTCTTAATCCATCCCTTGACACCGGTCCATCATACATTCATTTATTGGATCTTGGTTGCTATGTATACCGGCTGACTAAACTTCAACCTCCTTCCCGTCCTCGAAGCACATGTTCCAAGTTCTAACAAATCAGTTTTCCCTGGTGAACTAGTTGCATCAGGACAGGAATGCTCCTGGCTGAGATGGTATGCTTGAAGCACCCTTGAGGTGAACCTTCACAAAATTGCGCTATAGAAGTTAACTACTATTATTTTTTTATTCATATTGTTTCGGGTCAAAGTATTCACGCTGTAAGGGGTTTAGCCCCACTGTATTTCAACAGAAGTTGCTCCGACAAACTTGGGTCATTGATCCCTTCGGCACCGGTGCACAGCCAGGAAACACGCAGGCAAAATGTGTACACAATTGACATTATTTATTACATGAGAATGGGTTGCTCTGTTTCCTCCCTCCTTCAACACGGGTCTATTCAAGACCCATGTTCACTCCTTCCTTTCCTCAAAAAGACACTCCACACAGCAATACCAAATCATGTTAAATTAAATACAATTTATTACATTTACCGACGCAACCTGTTTCTCTTCCTACATATGACGGCCTCCATGGTCGAGGGGTAAGGCTCTCGACTACGAATCCGAAGGTCGCGGGTTCAAATCCCGGCGTGCACAAGTAATTTTTATTTATTTAGTGTTGTTTCACAATTAATTCATTTAAACATAATATATAGTATATTTGCGCTCGTTCCAGAGTGGAAGATACTCCCAGTATTGCCCTGGTGAAAGACCACCATTCAGAATTGAAACGTTGCTTGAAATGGCTTTTAGCCGTGTTTGGTGACCAGATCTGAATAGCCAGGTATTTCCCCTTTTCCCCACCTCCTCTCCCCCTTCTCCTTCCCCTCCCCAATACCTTCAGCCTCACAACATTCCCTAATTGGGAATGCCATAGTCTCACTGGCTCCAGACGGTTGGGAGCAGTTTGGGACTCTTGTGCGGTATTCATATAAAAAAAAAATATATATATAATCCAGGCTTCTTCAAGGCCCGCATTAACAAATCTCTTCTTACAACCTCTACCTTGTCCCGCCTCACAACGCTGCCCAGCCAGGTTGCGATATAGTTCCCCAGTCTTTACAAGTTTCAGACAGGGGTGCTCTTGTGTGTTATTACAGTGGGACCATAGATAATATTTTTCTTTAAAAATGCAGTGCTGTCAAATTTTATTTTCAAATGTATATTTTTTAATTGTTTTTTTCTACTTATTCCTATTCATATGCCTAAGTGGTGAACATATATATAATAAGAAAGTATATTTTTCCTTGTAGGTCGTGTGTCATGCAGTGACACATGGTGGTATAATCTCCTTGGTTTCCCACTCTGTTATAGGCAATAGTATATTTCATTTATAATTGTTATGCACCGTTTATCTATATTCATAATATATGCCTCTTTATCCATGGTAAAATCCCCTATTACATCCATTTCACTTAATGTATTTTCTGCCTACGGCTAGATGGCGTACATGAATATTATAAGTATATCTTTGCCTTGTAGGTCGTGTGTCATGCAGTGACACATGGTGGTATACCAGGGGTGTTAGTTGAAGTTTGCCGGTTTTACTCATAGATGTCGCTAGAGATATGTATACATTTCTATGATTTGGCATCTATGTCATATTTTTCTATGGACATTAACCTTCAAAAATACACAAGTTACATTCTGCCAAAATAATAGTGTCATAGTTGTTTACCTCAGTGAATATGTCGAGTTTCGTTCCAAGTAAATCGCATTTGCGGCATTCGTTGCTTTTCTTATTTCATCAAAAGAAAAAAGTAGTTGAAGCTCATCGGTTGCTGGTAGAAATTTATGATGAACATGCTCCAGTGATTAGAACATGTGAGACATGGTTTCGTCAATTTAAAAGTGGAGATTTCGATTTAACAGACAATGAACATCCTGGTGCAACGAAAAAGTTCGAAGACGAGGAATTGCAGGCGTTATTGGATGAAGACCCAACCCAATCGCAACAACAATTGGCCCAAACACTTAATGTGACCCGAGGAGCAATTTGCCAACGTTTAAAAGCCATGGGAAAGATCCAAAAGTATGGAAAATGGGTATCACACCAAATGAACGTGAGACAAATCGAAAAAACCGCCAAACCGCCTCATACTGCTAAAGTAGTGAAGAACACTCTCAAAGCATTGAATTGGGAAATATTATCGCACCCGCCGTACTCTCCAGACCTTGCCCCGTCCGACTATCACCTTTTCGCATCGATGGGACACTCACTCGCAGAGCAGCGCTTCGCCAATTTTGAAAAAGTCGAAAAATGGCTCGTCGAATGGTTTGCCTCGAAAGAGAATTTTTTTTTTTGGAATGGTATCCATGATTTGCCTCAAAGATGGGCAAAATGTATAGAATCCGATGGTCAATACTTTGAATAAAAAAAATTTGAGATTCCCTTGAGAATTAAGCGTTTTCTTTATTGAAAATACCGGCAAACTTCAACTAACACCCCTGGTAATCTCATTGGTTTCCCACTCTGTTATAGGCAATAGTATATTTCATTTATAATTTTTATGCACTGTTTATCTATATTCATAATATATGCCTCTTTATCCATGGTAAAATCCCTATTACATCCATTTCACTTAATATATTTTCTGCCTCCGCCTACTATACGGCTAGGTGGCGTATATGTATATTATGAGAAGTATATTTTTGCCTTGTAGGTCGTGTGTCATGCAGTGACACATGGCGGTATAATCTCATTGGTTTCCCACTCTGTTATAGGCAATAGTATATTTCATTTATAATTATTATAAACCGTTTATCTATACTCATAATATATGCCTCTTTATCCATGGTAAAATCCCTATTACATCCATTTCACTTAATATATTTTCTGCCTCCGCCTACTATACGGCTAGGTGGCGTATATGTATATTATGAGAAGTATATTTTTGCCTTGTAGGTCGTGTGTCATGCAGTGACACATGGCGGTATAATCTCATTGGTTTCCCACTCTGTTATAGGCAATAGTATATTTCATTTATAATTATTATAAACCGTTTATCTATACTCATAATATATGCCTCTTTATCCATGGTAAAATCCCCTATTACATCCATTTCACTTAATGTATTTTCTGCCTACGGCTAGATGGCGTATATATATATATATTATAAGAAGTATATTTTTGCCTTGTAGGTCGTGTGTCATGCAGTGACACATGGTGGTATAATCTCATTGGTTTCCCACTCTGTTATAGGCAATAGTATATTTCATTTATAATTGTTATACACTGTTTATCTATATTCATAATATATGCCTCTTTATCCATGGTAAAATCCCCTATTACATCCATTTCACTTAATGTATTTTCTGCCTACGGCTAGATGGCGTGTATACATTATAAGAAGTATATTTTTGCCTTGTAGGTTGTGTGTCATGCAGTGACACATGGTGGTATAATCTCATTGGTTTCCCACTCTGTTATAGGCAATAGTATATTTCATTTATAATTGTTATTCACTGTTTATCTATATTCATAATATATGCCTCTTTATCCATGGTAGAATCCCCTATTACATCCATTTCACTTAATGTATTTTCTGCCTACGGCTAGATGGCGTATATGTATTAAATTTTATTTTCAAATGTATATTTTTTTAACTGTTTTTTCTGCTTACTCCTATTCATATGCCTAAATGGTGAACATATATAATAAGAAAGTATATTTTTGCCTTGTAGGTCGTGTGTCATACAGTGACACACTCTGTTATAGACAATAGTATATTTCATGTATAATAATATACAATCACAAACCTTCCTAGTATGTTTATAGTGCCGTGCATATTAAAAGCGTCCTTGAGGTGATATTATCCCATGAAAATGGCTCTATAGAACTAATCCAATTATTATTGATTTGTTCATGGATCTCAAAAATTTTCTCATTCTGATATTGCTTCGTCTCTTACTAATTAGGGCGAGAGATGCTATTGGTTAGATTTTCACCCCTGCCGGTCAAATTTACAGATGTGACCTCAGAAAGGGTTAGTCGAATCTATAAAAGGTCATTTTTTAGCTCCAGAGAGCTTACTTCCCTGTTCCTATCGCTCTCTTCAGTCACCCCCTGCAGGACTGACGCACGAGACGCTTAGTTAACTGTCTGCTTGGATTTCAGTGACCCAGAGGGAAAGTATTAGTTGAAACACTTGTGGTGGGATTGACACAGGTATCCTGTTTTTCAGTAAACCAAAGGTTGAAGGAAACCTACAACGTTCCCTTTGGGAGGACCGAGATAGGTGTAACCTGTTTTTTAGTGAACCCAGAACAGTGTTTGTTAAAATTATTACATTGTCTTGTTACTGTTCAACTGTTATGCTTATTATACTTGCATTTTGATGAAACCTGAAAAAGATTAATAAGGAACTCCAGTCCATCTTTATAATTTTTTAACTCTATCTTAAATACCATTATTTTTTAAAGTTCTTTTTCATAGTTAAATTAATTCTCATAGTTGAATTTTTTTAAACCCCCCAGTGGTTGGAATCTGTTTTAATTTTACAGAGAAAATGCTTCTCCAGAACAAACTCCAGGTGGAACAGTGCCAGATTGCTAAGGTGATTCAGCTACACGAGACAATGATTGTGAGGTGGGGAGTCATGTTGGTAGGACCAACGGGAGGCGGCAAAACTACTGTTCTAACGGTATACCAAACTTTCCATACAGAATAAATCTATTCTAGTTTAAAATACGATACAAATATGTAATCCAATTTTATTCTGGTTTTGTGTCTTTGATTACTACAGAGGTAAGACTCGAGATAACATTGTGGATTTTGGATTTCTTTCTAACAAAACCTACAAAATTCATTCAAATAGTAGTTTTTATTTTCAGAATCTTGGGGAAACCCTTACCGAACTGCATAACCTTGGAATTGAAGATCAGTATTTTCAAATTGTCCGCAAATATGTGATGAATCCAAAAGCTTTGAGTATGGGAGAATTGTACGGGGAGGTGAATCCTTTGACCCTGGAGTGGAAGGATGGATTGCTGGCCATTGCTCTCAGAACTGGCGTGCAGGTGAGAAGTTCTTTTAGAAACCATTTTAGACACTGTACATATGTGGGGTCATTTGGATCATCATAGTCCTTCACCTGTTTTCCGCTGGTCGCTAGGCAGTGTTCAAGGTACTTGCATATCCTGATTACTCCTTTACTCGTTTCCCCGGAACATTGTCTATACACAGAAAGATCCCAATAGTCCTTGTGACTAAAACATATTTATTTTATGTCAGGAACACTGCTGATAATATTTGGTACCTTGTTATTAACTTTAACTATGCGGCTATCACATATGTGATTCAACGGCGGCTATCCCCTTGTGTGGGATGTGATCCATGAAATTCACTAAAGCACATACATTGTGACAAAATGTGCCACGTGATGGTTTAGATTGTGTTGAAAGGGCAAGCGTTGTAAAGGTTAATTTTCTGCTACTCACTTCCTTATTCAGAACCTCATTTAGGTGTCCATTTGAAAAGGGCTTTTGGTATGTCAGATAGAATTTCATTGAAGTTCATTTTCATTGTTTCTAGTGTACCGAAGAAGATCACCAGTGGATCATTTGTGATGGTCCTGTGGATGCGGTGTGGATTGAGAACATGAACACTGTATTGGACGACAACAAGATGTTATGTTTGGCAAATTCTGAACGCATCAAACTCACGCCTTATGTTCACATGGTATTTGAGGTACACAATCTTTGAATACTATAGTTTTAATATTTCTATGTAGTACTTCCAAATATATATACGAGTACATATAGAGCTTCTCCCTGGTGAAGTTAATAATTAATTCTTTGCACAACTAATTTGTGCAAAGAATCAATGTTCTCCATACATGCTCTCCACTGACCCAGTCCTCAGGCCTTACCATCCTGCTTCCATCCTCTTCCATGCAATCGGTCCACTACCTACCAAAATAATTAAACGGAAATCGTTAAATATTTCGATCATAGCAATGCTGTAAGAAGTATCATCCCTCACTTCCGTTTCCTTTCTATGTTCAACATTTGGTTGTGTAGCCCTATTAGATGGAACCCATTTAAGTGGAAGAAAGTTATGAAGGTTTTTTAATCAAACATATCAATCATAGGGTGCACAAAGAAAATGTCACTGCAAAATTTTTATAGGCCCAAGGTCAAAGCAATAAATTAATAATGTAGATTTAAATTTTTTTTAAATTTTTATTTGGGCTGCACAAAAAAGCCCACAGGCCGCACAAGATTGGCATTAAATCAACGTAAATTACAGTGTCATGAGATAATTAAAAAAAAATGTAAAAGCCCCTAAAGGGCTAAAAGGTCGTATACAATATAATAAATACATAATCATACAGTAAAACTTCAGTTTTATATCACCCCTATTTCACGTATTCCCGCTTTTTATATCAAAAACCTGAGGTCTCATTTTTTCCGCGGTGAGCATCGCAATCTCAATAATAAATATTCGCATAAATTATTGAGATCGCGATGCTCTACGACACGTTTGACAAATTCCGATTTACCAAATAATATTTCAAATTCGAAAGAATACGATATTTTCCACAATATCAATATCATAATGGATACATTTTTTTCCACTTGAATCACATTAAAAAAAAAAAAGGCATTTTATTTGTTTAAAAAAATAAATAAGGATTTTTATGTTTTCATAATAACTTCATTATTGATTTCCACTGTAATATGTCAACATTTTCGTAAATCTCTTATCCAAACAATGTTGTGTAGGAAATTTGACTTTGTCAGAAAAAGTTTTATTCGGTCAAAGTTACGAAACTAGTTTTAGGTTGTGATCATTTCGATACTAAATTCATTTGCTTGAAATTTTGACACATTGTGAGTAAAATCGGAAATTATTTCCACTGTGGACAATATTGGAATACAAGAATGTATGGAAAAGAAAAGAGACAGATTTTTCATGATTTTCTCAAAATAATCACAAAAATTGAGGTATCATGGTTTTTCAAAGTAAGGAAGTTTCACAGTTTAATGGAAAATTGTGTAGGCACTTAACAATTCAACTTTTCCACACATTTTTCATTTCCTCAGTTTTACATATTTTTTCATGGTTCCCCTGAAAAATGTAAAAATGATGTTTTACTGTATGTGTATTTGTAGAAGTACTCGTATATGCAATATTGCACGATTTACTTGAATTGCGTAATTTTACCACTTTGTCTTGTCCATCCTGGCAAATGCCTTTCGTTTCATCCCATTCCATTCATTTTCCATTGTCAATGTACTTGAATTTTCATTTGACTATCTGCTAATTTCTTATTGTACAAATTAAAATTGTTTTCCTTTATTCACATTGTGACCATTATTCAAGGTGGAGAATCTGGCCCAGGCGTCACCTGCCACGGTGTCCCGTTGCGGGATGGTGTATGTAGACCCCAGTGAGATGGAATGGCAACCGTATGTCCGGACTTGGCTCGAGGCCTTGCCGGAAAACAAGGTCATCAATGCAGAAAATAAGGCTAAGATATATGATCTCTTCCACTATATTGATAAAGGATTCTACTTCATTAGAAAGAGCTGCTTTTCCGGTATACTGCAGGTAATTCATACTGCCTTTATATTATTACTGAAAGGTTATATGACGTTAAAAGAAAAGATGTAAAGGGTAGTAAAGTAAGTAGTTTTTTTTTCTTCTGATTTTTGCATATTTTCAGAAGGAAGAGTAAGAATCAAAGATTGGTATTTTTATATTGTTGATAAAATAGTAACCTCTGATTTGACCATGCACTAAAGCATCACAAAACATTGACACTGGGCCCAAAAACCGTATTATCTGATCAAGGAATAGCTCTAACAGTTGAGTCTTAGAGTTGTAAAAACCCACTCGGGAAAATTTGAAAATCTGTAGGTAGTCATGAAAAACTGTTTGGAATACCTTGAATATAAAAAGAATAAAAATTTTATGCCAAATGTCTTAATAATATTATTCTTTTCATATTTAGCAATAAATATGAATACATATGCATTGTATTTACTTTCAATGTGTTTCAAACACTTTTTGGGAATGTATTAAACTACTATTATCTGCTTTTTTTATTGTGGGATTTTCGACAATAAAAAAAAGTTCGTAGCTTACCAAATTAAACTACATTCGTTAGCCAACAAAATAATAAATCAGATAGCAATTCTTGCTTTTCAATTTTTGATACGCCACTCGTCTGGAATTTAAAACAAAATACCAACTGCCAAGTATTGCGTCATTCTTTGACGTGCAGTTCATTCGGGTTTTATTCTGTAAAATCTTCTGAAATGTAAAAATGTTTTTTATTTTTTATTTACGAGGTGTGTTCAAAAGAAAAGGTGAATTTTGAATTTTCGCGGACTGTGTTCATTCGATTATCGATTTTTTTTTTGTTATGTTAGTACACATATGTTTATCATATGTTAGCATTATCAGCCATTTTGGATTAGTGGTTTGTTTTTGACAACTGCAAACGTTAGTCACGTTTTTGTGTGTTCTTCGATTTTTTACTTTTGAAAAAAAAATGGTTCAAAGAATATGTATTAAATTTTGCGTTAAAAATGGAATAAAGTGCTCCAACGCACTTAAAATGTTAACTGTGGCATTCGGCGAGTCTACTTTGTCTCAAAAAAGTGTTTATAAGTGGTACAAGTGCTTTACAGAAGGCCGAGAAGCGTCCTGGAGTTGCAACCACGTCAACAAACGAAGAAAACATCGAAACAGTGAAGAAAATGGTTTTGGAAAATCTTCGAATCACTATTAGGGAAGTTGTAGAGGATGTTGGCATATCAATCGGCTCATGCCATGCAAGTTTCTCGGATGTTTTGGGCACGAAACGTGTAGCAGCGAAGTTTGTTCCGAAATTGCTAAATTTTGAGCAAATGCAACATCACATTAGTTTCGCTCAGGAGTTGTTAAATGACGTCAACGACGATCTAGATTTGCTCAAAAGGGTCATAACTGGTGATGAAACATGGGTATGTGGTTATAACGTCGAAACCAAGACCCAATCATCCCAATGGAAGCGGCCAGAAGAGCCAAGACCGAAAAAAGCACGCCAAGTTCCATCAGATGTGAAGGTTTTGCTCACTGTTTTCTTCGATTACAATGGCGTGGTGCATCATGAGTTCTTGCCAACAGGTCGTACGGTTAATCAGGAATACTACAAGGAAGTTATGCAACGTTTGCGTGAAGCAATATGGCTCAAACGATCGGAATTGCGGAAAAACAAATCATGGATTTTGCATCACGATAATGCACCAGCTCACACATCAATGCTTGTTCGTGATTATTTGGCCAAAAACAACACCGTAATCATGCCTCAACCACCATATTCACCAGATTTGGCTCCCTGCGACTTTTTCCTATTCCCGAAACTGAAGAGACCAATGAAAGGAAAGAGTTTTGCCACAATTGATGAGATAAAGTCAGAATCGAAGAACGAGCTGATGGCCATACCGAAAAGCGCATTCCAGAAGTGCTTCGAGGATTGGAAGAAGCGCTGGCATAAGTGCATTATATCTGAGGGGGATTACTTTGAAGGGGAGAAAATGGATATTGATGAATAAATAAATACTTTTCTAAAAAATTTGAAATTCACCTTTTCTTTTGAACACACCTCGTATATATATATTGTAATCAAATCTATTTAGCTTTATGGAAATATAATCAAACTTCAAGAATATTTTCGTATTTAATTTATATATATTTTTTTTATATCATTAGAGAGATTTTTTTTCTCTGAATACAAGCAGCTATTCTGGGGAATTACTAATGATAGATATACACAATGTTTATAAGTATATAAACACATTATCTGGTAAGACGGAACAATTTATGAAAACATAATCTTGCAAAAAAACAAGCAAGTTATTATGAAAATAGATTCAGCTGGTGCACAGGGGGCCGGCGCGTTGATTTACCCTCGGCGTACGGCGGAATGAATACAACATAGAAGCTTGGCGTTCCAAAGGTTAAGCCAGCTGAAATTATAAATATCTAAATTATTTGTGTGTTTTCCAGGTGGATATTAGTAAAGTGGCCATGCTCTGCAACATCCTCCAGTCGCTCCTGATGGAGCCCGTTGAAAATTTTGAAGACAAGGATGAAATGCATAATTACATCGTTCAGTGTTTTCTGTTTTGCTACGTTTGGGCAGTAGGCGGCAATTTGCTAGACGATTCGAGGATTGCTTTTGAAAGATATGTGAAGACACAATTTGAGGAGGTTTTGATTGATGCGTATGTTCATTTTAATTATATCATGTTGTTGAGTTTGTATATGGACTGCGAAAAAAAAACAGAAAGAAATCGCTATGGCCAAGGAAGGTGGGGTTGGTGACTTACAGTAGTACCAGTTGGTAAAAATACACCACGACTTGCCCGCAAACGGGATAAAATACTGCAGTCTTTTAAAATTTACAGTTGCATAATATTTACAGTTTGTCTTTTTATAGTAGACAAAAAATGAGGGCGCTGCAAGGTTTTAAATGTCAACACCAAGGTGACACACATATGAATGTATGTTTAAAAAGCGCAATTGTCCACATGCATATTTTTTACTTTAACCAAACAGTGCTCAGAAATTAGTTGTACTTTCCGAAAGGAGATGATTCTGCATCATATTTTAACACGATTTTATGTTTAATTTTTTTGAATTATTATTTACCCCTTTGCAAGGAAGATAATTACACAAAAAGTTGATTTTTTTATATATCTGAAATTTATGTATCGAAATAACCATGTATGTTAGATAAATAAAAATCAAATTCACAGATCAAAATTATAAATCAAAATATGTAAAAAATTAATTATGATATATTACGATTAATTATGAAATTAATTAATTTGCCTCGGTTCTTTAAAACGAACTGTCAAACTCGAATGTGAAGAACATGTTTCATAGACAAAGTGAGTAGCTTGGTGTTGCCATAGTAATTTAAAAAAAAATCCACTTTATTAAATGTCTTCTTTTCATTGCCAAGCTATAGCTCTGGCGGGTGTAAGTGTGTAAGCAATTCATACAATATAAAAACAATTACAGGCCCCTGCCCTCTGATCTTTGGGACGTGTACATTGACCATAGAATAAAAGGTTTTGAGGACTGGAATAAGATGGTCCCCAGCTATAAATACAATTCTTCAGAACCGTTTTTTGAAACACTTGTACCTACTAGAGACACAGTGCGATATGGATACATAATGGAAAAACTAATAAAACAGAACCGACCGGTTATGTTTACTGGAAATACAGGTAAATAATTTACTTTTCATTCTTATACCTATGCAGTGGCGTGCACAGCATTTTTAATCAGGGTGGGCAGTAGGAAAAATAGCGAATTAAGACATAAGTTTTCGCTAAGAATGGCTAAGCTGCTGGTTTTAGCAGATGTTGGTTGGGATTACCTAAAAATTCATGAAATGTAAAATAAATTCAGTCAAGTAAATAAAACTATCAGATGGTGATAGTAATAAGGCCAAAAGTGCCGCAGTACTATTTAGATAGAAACATGAGGAGTATTGCTATAAGCCCCAGCTAGTTAGAGGATCACGAAAGAATCCGTAAAATCAAAAAAAAAAACTGAAAGCCACGGCCTTTCTCGATACTAACACAAACGAGTCTCCCTTGAATTTATGAGTCATTTTCCATGCTTAATTCCTGCCTTTGATACCGTATTGTATTGCGTTTGGTGCGGCACGCTTGGCACGGCGCGGGCCTTGCGATTCTTGTTGCATCGTATCTATTTTTGAAAATGTAGATTGATTTATAGCAATACTTTTATAAATTTGATTATTAATTTTTTTATGCTAGTAAGGTAGGATAGGCAGTGCTTATGTGTCTATATGGACAGCACGCCCCTGTATATGTAGGATGTAGGCTGCCACGCAAAGAGTATAAGTAGGTGGATGACTTTAGTCATAGCAAGGTAGGAACTCAGAGGCGAAGAGTGATATCTGACAACTAATTGATAAAAGATGAAGCATTTGACCATTCTTCTACTAATCCCAACTGTATCACATTATATTTTTTTGTAAGTAACAATCTGTATTTTTTTTTTCATGTATATTTTTAGGTGTTGGAAAATCTGTTATTGCCAAAACAGTTTTAAATAAATTGGGGTCGTCTGGGACGTTTGTGCCTTTTACAATGAACTTTTCGGCACAGACAAGCAGCATCAGAACACAGGTACTTTATCATTATTTGACAAAGATAATATTTATTTATTTATTCTTAAATTTAATTATGAAAACAAAAACATTAGCCATAATAACTTTTAACAATTCGTGTCCTGTTTCCACAAATTTTTACTGATTCAACGTGATTATTAAGATGTTAACACTTTTAGGAAATATTTGAATCTCACCTGGAAAGGCGGAAAAAAACTGTATTGGGCGCTCCTTGGGGAAAGAAAATAATAATATTTATAGACGATGTAAACATGCCTAAACTTGATGTGTATGGATCTCAACCAACTATTGAATTATTGAGGTAATGCCATTCTAGCATATACACAGAATTCACACTGAATTTATAAATGATTGTAGTATATAAAAATAATTCCCTTATAAAATAACTGATGCCCTTCAACATAGGGAAAGCTATTCTGCCGTGGTAAGTAAAAACACAGTATCTTTCTAGAGACTTTCAAGGAAGATACTGTGTTTTTACTTACCGCGGCAGTATTGTAGGCAACTAATCTCAAATGTTACCCTGAAAAATGAGCAGTCTTATTTATAATGGACTAGACCAGTGAAGTTTTTTACTATGGACGATATCTGTTGATGAAGTTAGAAACTAGACATTTTAAATCTTTGCTTTTTTATCCTGTAATTGTGAACTAAAAAGTATTCACAATATGCACATCTTACTATTTTCAACTCGCAACATCATTTCCATCATTAGGTATGAAGCTTTGAAATATCCATTTAATTGTTAAAAAATAAGAAACCCCATAGTCTTCGTTACATATTTTTCGATTATTTGATAAAAGAATAAAGGTTTTCAAAAAGGGTGTCATAACTTTGACGAAGCTCGGTGTTAACTTCTAGTTTAATATTATTTAATTGTTTTAGGCAATTTCTGGACTTTGGTGGCCTATATGACAGAGAGAAGATGTTCTGGAAGGATATCCGTGACGTTGTGCTGAGCACGGCCTGCGCCCCTCCAGGAGGGGGTAGGAACCCTCTCACAGCGCGCTTCACCCGCCACTTTGCAATGCTGTTCATCACCACACCTAATGATGATACCTTGAAAGTTATCTTCAAGGTTATTACATTTTGTTTTCATTGTCAGCTTCTTTTCTTACTCAAGGATTAGCTCAGTCATGAACAGGTAGTATTGTGCATGTCAATCGAGAGTCACTTATTTCTCCATGTCTCATTAGGGTTCTGACTAGCTATATTCCTTATGGTTTAGTGCTCCTTGGCACGCAAATTATGATTAAAAGACAATTGAGGAGTGTAGGAGTAGGCAATAAGTGCAATTTATCAAAAATGTCAAAAAAGTTACGAGCGTTTTTAAGTTAATGCCAAATTTATATGAATCTGCTTACATTTGCATTCAGACTGTTAGTTTTTGGTAAAAAAAGTCAGTAGAAAATAAATTTCATACAAGAAATTTATTTTAGTCCACGCACACCAATGTTTCCATTAGTGATGGGTCGAGTAATCGTTTAATACTCGGTACTCGGCGTATTCGGCGTTTTTTTTATTACTCGTACTCGGCCGAATAACTCTGTTGAAATGACGAGTATACTCGGTTTAACTAAAGTAATATAATATTTTAGGAAATATAATGAAAACAGGAGGATTAAAAAGTTGAGATTATTAAAATTGAATTTAAACAATTAATATTCAAAATTTCCCATTGACGTTCTGTCAACTGTTGAAGATTGGCTGTACTCGGATTGTCTGATATATAAGTAGAGTGAAATTGCCCTTTTTTGCTCTACCAATCTTTTAATCATAAAATATGTGCTGTTCCATCTCATGGTAACATCCTGCACGAGTTTGTGTGCAGGCAGTTTAACTTCTTTTTGTATTATGTCCAGCTTTCCTTTCGCTAATCCAGAATGATTAAAGTGGCCTACAATTCCTCTAGCTAAGGCAATAATGTCTTTTACATTCTGAACATTTAGAGAAGCTTTTATGGCCAATTGCAGTGTATGTATGTAGCATCCTTTGCCGACAAATGGACTTTCATTAATAGCTTTGACTATATTGGGTCCATTGTCTTTCAAAATAACAGTATTAATTTCCCAGCTCACAGATAAGTTTGACAGCACTGATTAAATATTGTCAGCTGTGTGGTGTCCTCTAAAATGCTGCATTTGCAGCACTCTGCACTGTAGGATAAACTCCTCGTTGAACCAGTGAGCCGTATGGTGTAGAAAACCAAGCAAGTTGTTCATGCAGGTCCAAATGTCAGTGGTTATTGATTTTTTTTAACTTTTGAGCTTTAACGTTTGCAATTTCCGCTCTAATTATGCTTTTCACTTTGTTATAAACTTCTGGTATGGCAACTTCGCTGGTATACTTTCTTCCGGGGATTTGATATTTCGGCTTTAAGACATTCATTAATCTTCGAAACCCATTATCTTCCACTATGGAAATCGGTTGGTTGTCAATAGCAATCATTTCAGCGACAGCTTTGTGGATTTCTTTAGCCCGCGAATCATTTATGTCCCGCTTTGCCGCAAATGACTCCTGAAGGCTTTGTTGCATTCGATTCCGACGGCGAAGTTGAAGCAGCCGCCTCGCGATTTTGGGATCTTTCGGATTGAGGTTCGTTATGTAAATCGTTTGACTCTTTGTGTTTAATTTTAATATGGTTAAACATCGCCGTCGTAGAATCATTACGTCCAACACCACTTCATGAAATCAAAGAATTGCACAAGGAACATTTCAGTTTGTTTTTATCTTCTTCAATCTCATCGTAAAATTTCCAAATTCGCGATCTTTTGCGTGAACTCATCTTTGATTGATTGAACCGAGTTATTCGGCCGAGTACTCGGTTTGGCAAACATCAAACCGAGTAAAACTCATACTCGGTAACTCCGTAAAACTTGTACTCGGCGCATCTCTAAGTTTCCATGTAATTCGAAAAAATTCGATTTGTCTGAAAATAATTTTGTAAATATAAATCTGGCCATGGAGGTAAACTCCTGTAAAATTTCGATTTGTGCAGTTATACATCATATTAATTCGTATTATTGTTGCGTAAATCTGAATCTGATTGATTATTAATCGGCTGCAATATTTCAATTTGTAAGGAAATATGATGTATTACTTAAAATATCTTAATTTTACGGCCTGGCGGCGCCGATGATTGGCTGTGAAATTTCGATTTATACGGGAACATGTACATCATATTATTATGAATTTACTTTGAATACCTCTCTGAATTTGACAATGCGGACTTGACTTTTCAGAGCGAGGATTTCGAATTAATATGGTTCTACTGTAATAATATTTTAAGTATGTATTGAAAGTAATTTTTTCTTGCAGTCTATTTTGAATGGTTATTTGGAAGATTTTGTCCCCGAGGTTTCATGCATGGGCACGGCAATAGTGAATGCAGCAGTGGATATATATGGAAAGGTCATAACCAAGCTCCTGCCCACACCAATGAAATCTCACTACGTTTTCAACCTGCGTGATTTGTCCAAATGCATGCAAGGAGTCCTTCAGGCAGATGGGGGATTAGTAAAAGAGGCACTTACTATACTTAAGTGAGTAATGATTGTAATAAAATATTCCTGTAACCCTTTTGTGTTCTAATAGAAACAATTGTGTTTATATATACATAATTAAATAAAGATCATATTAATTGAAATGAACGTACGAGATAGTGTATGAAAGAGAGAGACAAAGGGGGTATAGATGTTGTGGAAGCGTGAAATCATTGTCTTTATATTCCGAACAGCAACCGAATACATTATCTATATACATGTATTATTTCTCCCCGACAATAAGTATACCGCATTTATTAAGATCATTACATTAATTGACCTTAATAAATTGCACGTCATATTATATTGCCATTGATATTGGTACCTGGACATAGTTCGTGACACTGTATTAAAGGAAATTTCAAATAAGTTGCATGCCATGTACCATATCAGGCGAGTATGTATGACCGACGTTAGTGCATTAATACTGTAAGATTTTTATGCTTTTATAAATAAAAATGTTATAAATTTGTTTCACAGATTATTTTACCACGAATGTCTCAGAGTGTTTCACGACCGCCTTATCAATACGGAAGACAGAAGTTTCTTCTACCATCTGATGCATGAAGTGTGCATGAGCAACTTTGGTCAGCCCATTATGGAGTTTGAGTTGGCCGCTGTCATCAAACCCCCTCTGTTACTCTTCGGAGATTTCCTTAACTATGGTGCTGCTAAAGAAAACCGAATATATGAAGAAATCAAAGAACTGGATCAACTCAAAGATATTCTTTACGTAATTCATCAATTTCTTTTTAATTTTTTTATTTAATGTTTGTTTCACTTTATAGGTTTTAAATAAAGCTAAGTACATAAGTTTTAGTGTAAGGTAAAACTCGTTTAGTATTTATGTAGGTATAGGAACACAATGTGTATTTTAGAGGGTTTATTGCCTAACAGCAATTTCTACTAGCCAACCCCTTTACAGAGGCTTTTACGGCTTTTGCACTCCTATATGAATTACTTCTTTCTCTAAATAGGAAAGCTCAACAATTTTTGGGCATTCCCAATAATTTGGCCCAAATCTAAAATAATTACTACAACAACTTAAGAAATGTTCAGCAATTGTATATATTTCTGGATGACGAAGTTTACTTCCCCATACATGATAAGATACTTTTTTGTTATTGAGGACCTCAATGGAAGAGCAGCAAGCTCCGAACCCGGAGTGTCAAAAATTATAAATGGCACTGATCGTTGATTTGATGGTCATCAAATGTGATGGCAAACACCTAAATCTAAAGCATTTAACTCATATTCGACACCTACATCAATCATCATAATACTGTGTTGTTGTCTGTGAGAATGTTGAGTGTTTTTGGCTTCAGTTCTACTTGGAGGAATACAACGCCACGGCCAGAGCTGAGATGAAGCTGGTCCTGTTTACGGATGCGGCAGAGCACGTGGTACGGATAGCGCGAGTGCTGCGCGCTGAGAGGGGCCACGCACTGCTGGTGGGGCCGGGCGGTTCGGGCAGGAGGAGTCTCGCCACGCTGGCTGCATATATCAACGAGTACAAGTAAGTCACGATGGATACTTGGAGCAAGTGGATAAAAAGATATCAACAGAAGCGATGCTAGCAGTCCAAAAATAGAGTGCTGATACCAATCCTTGATATGTGGCAGTGAGGCATGGAACTATTAGATTATATAAAATATTAGTATAAATAATACAACAATTATTTTTTCCTGCTTCGCTATTAGAAAAGTTTTACCTTAGTTTTGGCATCCCTACTACTAGTGCCGCCTGCTGAATATATTTGGAACTACCAGTTGACATGGCGGGATATTTAACCCGCAGGCTGCCATGCGCACATATACATGATTACAGTTTCCGAGCCGTCAGTGCCACGCGCAAACATACATGATTTCAAATTCGTCTTACGATATCTCGACTCTCTTCGTATAGATGGCGCAAAACTCAAGATTAAAAATTAATTTGAACCTTTATCTAGCGACATCTCTAAAAAGACCTGACAAATGATTTTGTTTATGTTATCAAAGACCTCGTCAAAGAGAAGACTCCAATATTTCCCCGCTCAGTAGTTTGAAATTCCCGCTCGCGCGCAGATGTGTTAGTATGTCACGTGGTCTTTTTGTAAGTAGACGGTTCGCGAGTGTACGGAATCTGCAACGAATCTTTTTAATGGAATAAGATTTTTCTTCCGCCTTCCGAGTGAAAAAAATAATAATATACCGCTTTTATTTGAATTGTTTGCCATCAGAAACTTATCGAGTGTGTTCATTTGTTTTCTAGTATTATTTGTTTAACCTTTTATCATGGCTCCACGCAACTTGTGTGAAGAAGAAATAAGAGAATATTGTCTCGATATTGACTCTGACTGTGAATTTAGTGATAGTGAGAGTGATTCCGCCAGTGAAGTAGGCAGTATAAATGTAGAAGAACACGTTGAAAGTAAAATTGTGGAATCGAATGATCAACTTTTGGACGAACCCAGCACGTCAAATCAAACTGATTTTGACAGGAATATATGGAAATCAGGTCATTTTGTTCCAATTATTCATGATTTCGATGATTTCCCTTCTGGCGTAAACTCTTCTCCCCTTTTAACGGAAAATTCCGAAGAAGTGAATTTTTTTGAACATTTTTTAAATATAAGTGTTATGTCTGATATTGTATCACAAACCAACAAATATTACGCAGCGACGATGCAGAAAAAAGTTGTATCTGAACAATCAAGGCTTCGTAAATGGGTGGACACTACGATTAGTGAAATGTATGTGTTTTTTGCTATAACAATGCTGATGACGCGAAATAAACACCACTCCATAGCAGAGCATTGGTCGACAGATCCACTTCTTACGAGTGCCATTTTTGGAAAAACGATGCCTAGAAATAGGTATCAAATATTATTGAGCATGTTACATATTTCTGATCCCGACACGCAAATTCCTGGCGATAAATTGCATAAAATAAAATTACTCATTAATCCGACTCGAAAGATATTTAAAGAAACTTTTACTCCCTTCGAAAATCTTTGCATCGACGAGAGCATGGTTGTTTTCAAAGGACGTTTAAAATTCAAACAATTTATTCCTTCCAAACGACACCGATTTGGTATCAAAATGTTTGTTTTGTGCGATGTACTTACGGGTTATGTTTTGGATTTTATTGTTTATTGTGGTGACGGAACAGACGTTACTGACGATCAATGTATAGGGGCGTCGGGAGCTGTTGTGACAACTCTCCTCGAAGATTACCTGGATAAGGGTCATAAACTTTATGTGGATAACTGGTATACCAGTCCTATACTATTCAAATACCTGCACGAAAAAAAACTAATGCTTGTGGAACGGTGAGAAAAAATAGGAAATATATGCCGATATTTAACAAACTGAAGAAGGGGGAAATGGAAGCACAGAACTGCGGGCCATTGATGGCTTTTAAATGGCACGATAAGAGGGAAATACACATGCTCAGTTCTTTACACGATGACGCAATTTCCCCAACGGGTAAAACAAATTTAAGAACTGGGCAAGCAATATGCAAACCCGATTGCATTCAAGACTATAATAAGTACATGGGATTAGTAGATAAGGCAGACATGATGCTAACCGGAGTAAGTTGTTTGCGAAAATCCATTAAATGGTACAAAAAACTTTTTTTTCACATTATCGATTTATACTTATTAAATTCATTTATAATATACAACAGAATTAAAAAATCGGGTAAGAGCTTCCCCGATTATCAGTTATGTGTGATTAGACAGTTAATAGGTAAATACCACAAAACATCACAACCCGACCCATCTCCTCATTCTTCTCATCATGATACACCGTTACGACTGGTTTCAAAAGAGGTAGCAAACCATATGCCAGAGCCAATACCAGCAACATTAAAAATACCCAAGCCATATAGAACCTGCCATGTTTGTTCTAATACTAAACTTAAGCCAAGCCGCAGGAAAATGGCTCGATATATGTGTTCCCAGTGTAATGTGGCATTATGTATTTATCCATGCTTTAAAGTGTATCATTCAAAAAAGAACTATTAATAAAAATAAGACGATAACAAACTGTAAATAAAAGTGTAATAAAGAATCATGTTTATAAACAATAATATTAAAGTGTATCTTGCTTGACAAACTGTGAACCGTTGCAGAGTTCCGACATCGGAAATGTGAGTAGTCATTTTATTATAGTTTGTATGTATGTATTAGTGAGTTCACCGTCATCGTAATGGCGACAGACTCGCGAGAATATTTATGTTTCGAAGTTCTTCAAATAATGCGTCACTTCATAAAGATGTCGTATTTAGACAATTCAATTTAGTAACATAAACACGTTTGATTGTTTTGGTATTAAATTACAATCTCTAAGTGCTTAGGATAACAAATAATGAAGCAATATAAATAACCCTAAAATCGCTTGGCACAGGACAGTCTAACCTGTGTTTACATTCGGGCAGCAAAAAGGTTAAATTGAGAATTACACACTAAGATTGGTAAGAAACGTGGATTTGTCAGCAAAATGGTAATGTTTATCTCACTTTATAGGTTTTAAATAAAGCCTATGCTACATAATATGTATTTATTACATATTATTATTTTAATGTAAATACTTTCAGGTGCTTTGGAATGGAGCTCACCAGAAATTATGACATGACTTCTTTCCACGATGATCTCCGCAGTCTCTATATTAGTACTGGTGTAAAGAATGAAGATACCGTCTTTCTCTTCACAGATGCTCAAATTCTCCAAGAAGAGTTTCTAGAGGACATCAATAATATTCTCAACTCGGGTTTGTTTATTTCTTTTAACAACTAGGCTCATGGTATTATTCAGCAACTATACTTGCCATACAATCTTGGCCGCCTTCAGGAAACGCCTCCAATCATGCCAGTCTCCTGCTGTTTCTCTCAAGTTCCTTGTGTTTAATGCTACGGTGTTTGCCTCCATACCACCTAGCCACCTAAGCCTAGACCTCCCAACACTCCTTCTTCCTGCAGGTTTATTAATTAGAAGCCTCTTTGGCGGTTGGCTTTCTTCCAATCTTGCTACGTGTCCTGTCACCTGTTAGTGGTACTACGTGCCAAGCATAGTCCAACTTTAGTGTGAATACGTGTAAATCTTTGTCTTGCTCCTAGTCCTCTAACTAGTCTTTCGATGTTGCAAGCAGTCACCTAACATGGCTCGCTTTGTGATAGTTATATTTGTTACAATATTTTATTAGTATGTATGTATATTCTAGGTGAGGTGCCTAATCTATTTGAGAATGAAGACTACGAGAAGGTGATCCTAGCTTGCCGGGGCCCGGCGGCCGAGGCAGGCTTCAACTCCAACGACAGAGAGTCTGTCTTCACCTTCTTCATCAACAAGATTAGGGCCAAATTGCATCTGTGTATCTGTATGAGCCCCGTTGGAGATGTTTTTAGGTACTAATAGAGTTTTTTTTTTAATCTGGGAAGAATGCAGTTATTAAATACAATGCGGTTTATAATTTTCCAGTGCATAGTTACATTTAAAGTGTGCAGTAGTGATACGAATTTGAGTGGGTCACAGATGCCTAGAGGCGTACTTAGATTGGGTGTTTAAAACTCCATCACACTTGATAACCAATGTTCAGCACCATTTTTAATATTTGACATATGAATGGTCCCCGTTAAATGCCGATTCTCGGTCCATTCAAGCGCTTGAACAAAATTATGATCAGCGGACAAGCATAACTGTCATGCTAAACAATGGTCACATTTTGATCAAAACTAAAACAGGCCGTGAATCAGCACACAACTAGGACCGTTTAAATGTTAAAAGACTCAAAATGGTGCTGAATGTCAATTTGATGGTCATCAAATGTG
Organism: Halesus radiatus; assembly: GCA_022606495.2. NCBI lineage: Eukaryota > Metazoa > Arthropoda > Insecta > Trichoptera > Limnephilidae > Halesus > Halesus radiatus. Next base: position 273,659 of record JAHDVE020001402.1, read on the forward strand.
ACAATGTTTGAAACACCCCAACTTTAATAAATATATAAATCATGCTCCGACTACCCTCAACACACCCTTCTCAAAAACGATAATATTTCCATCGTGGCAGGAAAAAGTTTCCTAGTGTAATTTAAAAATGTATTATAAAATTAATGTAATTTAAAAATATATTCTTCATTTTTTTCTATGCATCATCAGTCACGGGATTGTAACATCATGCATTTCATCTTTAAAGAATCTTACAAGATTGAACACTTCCATTTGATGTGTTTCAGACGCCGTTGCCGCATGTTCCCTTCAATTGTGAATTGCTGCACGATTGACTGGTTTGTTAAGTGGCCCCCCGATGCTCTGCTCACTGTAGCCACCAAAGTCCTAGGTGCTATGGAGGGAGCTGAGAATGTGCCTCTGCTGGCTGAAGTCTGTGTGCTCATGCACGAGGTAAGATAAAGATTTGTGAATTAGGTTGATTGTGGTTTGGGATGTTGTGCCGTATTGCCCTTACTCATTTGAATTAGCACATTATGATTTGGAACGCAGTTTTGCCGAAATCGTAATGTTTGTTTAAGGCGATGGCTTTTTGTTCCGATGCATTTTTTTGTTGCTTTAAATCTTTACCCACGATAAACAAATAAGCTAATTGAAGAAGTCTCTAGAGATATAGCTCTAAAGATATAAATGAAAGAATTTTAACATAAAGTTTTTGTTTGTAATTTGTGTGTACACAATACAGCAAAGACTCAAACCTCTAACCTTTTTGCTGCCCGAATGTAAACACAGGTTAGACTGTCCTGTGCCAAGCGATTTTAGGGTTAATTATATTGCTTCATTATTTGTTATCCTAAGTACTTAGAGATTGTTATTTAATACCAAAACAATCAAACGTGTTTATGTTACACAATTGAATTGTCTAAATACGACATCTTTATGAAGTGACACATTATAATACATACATATAAACTATAATAAAATGACTACTCACATTTCCGATGTCAGAACTCTGCAACGGTTCACAGTTTGTCAAGCAAGATTCACTTATTACCTGGTTTATAAATTATTGTTAACTACAACTTTTTACATTATTTACTTATTTGTTATCAATGTCAGTATTGACTTGGTGGATATTGCACTAGTTATTTTTTATTTTTTCTGTTACTGTGTATTTTTAGTTTTTGGTGCAGTTACTGTAATGTGTTTTGCACCTGTGTGACTATTATAAGTAACTAAATATTTAAAAGCCCATATAGGGCGTATATAATATAATAAATAAATAAAATAAATTATTGTTTATAAACATCATTATTTATTACACTTTTTATTTACAGTTTGTTATCATCTTATTTTTATTAATGGTTCTTTTTTGAATGGTACACTTTAAAGCATGGATAAATACATAATGCCACATTACACTGGGAACACATATATCGAGCCATTTTCCTGCGGCTTGGCTTAAGTTTAGTATTAGCACAAACATGGCAGGCTCTATATGGCTTGGGTATTTTTAATGTTGCTGGTATTGGCTCTGGCATATGGTTTGCTACCTCTTTTGAAACCAGTCGTAACGGTGTATCATGATGAGAAGAATGAGGAGATGGGTCGGGTTGTGATGTTTTGTGGTATTTACCTATTAACTGTCTAATCACACATAACTGATAATCGGGGAAGCTCTTACCCGTTTTTTTAATTCTGTTGTATATTATAAATGAATTTAATAAATATAAATCGATAATGTGAAAAAAAAGTTTTTTGTACCATTTAATGGATTTTCGCAAACAACTTACTCCGGTTAGCATCATGTCTGCCTTATCTACTAATCCCATGTACTTATTGTAGTCCTGAATGCAATCGGGTTTGCATATTGCTTGCCCAGTTCTTAAATTTGTTTTACCCGTTGGGGAAATTGCGTCATCGTGTTAAGAACTGAGCATGTGTATTTCCCTCTTATCGTGCCATTTTAATGCCATCAATGATCCGCAGTTCTGTGCTTCCATTCCCCCCTTCTTCAGTTTGTTAAATATCGGCATATATTTCCTATTTTTTCTCACCGTTCCACAAGCATTAGTTTTTTTTTCATGCAGGTATTTGAATAGTATAGGACTGGTATACCAGTTATCCTCATAAAGTTTATGACCCTTATCCAGGTAATCTTCGAGGATAGTTGTCACAACAGCTCCCGGCGCCCCTATACATTGATTCTCAGTAACATCTGTTCCGTCACCACAATAAACAATAAAATCCAAAACATAACCTGTAAGTACATCGCACAAAACAAACATTTTGATACCAAATCAGTGTCGTTTGGAAGGAATAAATTGTTTGAATTTTAAACGTCCTTTGAAAACAACCATACTCTCGTCGATGCAAAGATTTTCGAAGGGTGTAAAAGTTTCTTTAAATATCTTTCGAGTCGGATTAATGAGTAATTTTATTTTATGCAATTTATCGCCAGGAATTTGCGTGTCGGGATCAGATATATGTAACATGCTCAATAATATTTGATACCCATTTCTAGGCATCATTTTTCCAAAAATGGCACTCGTAAGAAGTGGATCTGTCGACCAATGCTCTGCTATGGAGTGGTGTTTATTTCGCGTCATCAGCATTGTTATAGCAAAAAACACATACATTTCACTAATCGTAGTGTCCACCCATTTACGAAGCCTTGTTGTCCAAGAGTTGATCATTCGATTCCACAATCTTACTTTCAACGTGTTCTTCTACATTTATACTGCCTACTTCACTGGCGGAATCACTCTCACTATCACTAAATTCACAGTCAGAGTCAATATCGAGACAATATTCTCTTATTTCTTCTTCACACAAGTTGCGTCGAGCCATGATAAAAGGTTAAACAAATAATTCTAGAAAACAAATGAACACACTCGATAAGTTTCTGATGGCAAACAATTCAAATAAAAGCGGTATATTATTATTTTTTTCACTCGGAAGGTGGAAGAAAAATCTTATTCCATTAAAAAGATTCGTTGCAGATTCCGTACACTCGCAAACCGTCTAGATACAAAATGAAACCACGTGACACACTAACACATCTGCGCGCGAGCGGGAATTTCAAACTACTGAGCGGGGAAATATTGGAGTCTTTACTTTGATGAGGTCTCTGATAACATAAACAAAATAATTTGTCAGGTCTTTTTAGAGGTGTCGCTAGATAAAGGTTCAAATTAATTTTTAATCTTGAGTTTTGCGCCATCTATACGAAGAGAGTCGAGATATCGTAAGACGAATTTGAAATCATGTATGTTTGCGCGTGGCACCGACGGCTCGGAAACTGTAATCATGTATATGTGCGCATGGCAGCCTGCGGGTTAAATTACTTTAGCTTCCCACAGTCTGAGAGTTAATATTGTAACTATTGTTGAATGTGTAATTCATGTTTATAACGCATTTGATTCTAGAGTACTGAGGTCATGACAGAGCGACTGTATGTGGAGCTTCATCGCTATTTTTATACCACACCGAGCAGTTATCTGGATCTATTGAAACTCTATTGCGACATGCTGGATAAGAAATGTCAAGAGATTTTGAAAAGCAGGGCTCGCATTGCCAATGGATTGACGGTGAGTTTGTGCATTGAAATTTCACTTTTGGCTAATTTTGCGATGGAAGATTTTCCAAGGTTCAATCTACATTAATTAAACTTTTGAGTATTCAAATCTAGCCATAACATTTGCTGGCTAAAGTTTTTTTTTTTTAGTAAAATTTGGTTTTTGTTTTATTGCGACATTAAACTAGCTGTAAAGGATTAATATAGTTTATTATTATTATTCCGAGTAGATCTATTCATAATTCGTCGTACGAAAGCAATACTGCTGTAACCACCACTGCCCACGAAAATATTTTGTATTCAAGCATTCCACAGGGTTTTTTTTCTGCGTTCCGTGACTTTGCAATGAAAAATAAGACCTGTACGACATTGGAAAAACTCTTCGTTTTGTCAATATTACGTTTTTTAATTGATATATCAAAATCATGCGTTTTTTTTATATGGCTTTGGCTGTTACATCAATATTGCTTTCCTGCAACGAATTACCCCTTTTTGTTTTCAGAAACTATATGAAACTTATGAAGTGGTCGGTGTTATGGAAAATCAAGTTAAGGCTATGGCGCCCGTGTTGGTGCAGAAAGCCATGGAAGCCAAGGAGATGATGGGCAAGATGAAGTTAGAAGAGGCAGCAGCTGATAAGGTGAAGCAGGGTGTCTTAGAAGATGAAGCCAGTGCTTTGGTAAGTATTTTTTCATCATTATAATATTTATAAGCCCTTGCTTTAAAACGACACAGCATCCCCAAAGAAGACATAGGTCCCGAAGGGAAAGATTTCCTCGGAATGCAGAAGTGTGGAGTTAATATATAAAGACCTATCTAATGTGTCAGTATCTTTTCTGGGCTGGATTGTGATGCAACACCGTAATCATGCCTCAACCACCGTATTCACCAGATTTGGCTCCCTGCGACTTTTTCCTATTTCCGAAACTGAAGAAACCAATGAAAGGAAAGCGTTTTGCCACAATTGATGAGAAAGTCAGAATCGAAGAACGAGCTGATGACCATACCGAAAAGCGCATTCCAGAAGTGCTTCGAGGATTGGAAAAAACGCTGGCATAAGTGCATTATATCTGAGGGGGATTTCTTTGAAGGGGAGAAAATGGATATTGATGAATAAATAAATACTTTTCGAAAAAAATCGAAATTCATCTTTTCTTTTGAACAAACCTCGTATGTACCAGGGGTGTTAGTTGAAGTTTGCCGGTTTTACTCATAGATGTCGCTAGAGATATGTATACATTTCTATGATTTGGCATCTATGTCATATTTTTCTATGGACATTAACCTTCAAAAATACACAAGTTACATTCTGCCAAAATAATAGTGTCATAGTTGGTTACCTCAGTGAATATGTCGAGTTTCGTTCCAAGTAAATCGCATTTGCGGCATTCGTTGCTTTTCTTATTTCATCAAAAGAAAAAAGCAGTTGAAGCTCATCGGTTGCTGGTAGAAATTTATGGTGAACATGCTCCAGTGATTAGAACATGTGAGACATGGTTTCGTCAATTTAAAAGTGGAGATTTCGATTTAACAGACAATGAACATCCTGGTGCAACGAAAAAGTTCGAAGACGAGGAATTGCAGGCGTTATTGGATGAAGACCCAACCCAATCGCAACAACAATTGGCCCAAACACTTAATGTGACCCAAGGAGCAATTTTCCAACGTTTAAAAGCCATGGGAAAGATCCAAAAGTATGGAAAATGGGTACCACACCAAATGAACGAGAGACAAATCGAAAAAACCGCCAAACCGCCTCATACAGCTAAAGTAGTGAAGAACACTCTCAAAGCATTGAATTGGGAAATATTATCGCACCCGCCGTACTCTCCAGACCTTGCCCCGTCCGACTATCACCTTTTCGCATCGATGGGACACTCACTTGCAGAGCAGCGCTTCGCCAATTTTGAAAAAGTCGAAAAATGGCTCGCCGAATGGTTTGCCTCGAAAGAGAAATTTTTTTTTTGGAATGGTATGTAATGGAGAAGCTAAAGTTCTTTCGAGCCCGGAAACGTCACAAGAACCGCTTGGATTATCAATCCTTCTCACTGCTTCGCAAATGAGAAAAGAAAATCGTTACTCCCACACATCATAACTATATTGCTCAAATAGAATCAGCAATACAAAATAACGTCAAAAAATATGGAGCTATGTCAAAACTCAAAGAAAATCTCCCACCATGCCAGAACACCTGACCTATGGCCTAAGAAAAGCACATGACAGTAAGGAGGTCACAGATTTGTTTGCGGACTATCTTTACTAATTATCTTCCAAAGTCAGTATCAGATGTTAATGAACCCGATTCTTCCGATAATATGGCTATAACCTCAATAAATATTAATGAAGACATCACATTTAAATACCTCTCGTCTATCGACATTAATAGAGGACTGGGGTCAGATGATCTGCCTGGAATTTTCATACGAAACTTTAGTAAATATATCTACCGTCCAGTTTGTACGATTTAAAATGTCCTTAAATAAAGGAACATTTCCTCTTAAATTACACCCATATTTAAAAAAGGCAACAAACGTGACGTCACAAACTATCGACCTATCTCTCGACTTCCTATCCTAAGTAAAGTTCTTGAAAAAATCGTTTATGATCAATTATACCCGACTATCTCGACAATAATTATACAGAATTAACACGGTTTTATGAAAAGTCGGTCTAATACATCAAACCTGGCCCTTTTTGTCAATTACCTGCACAGCAAAATGGACGAAAGGGAGCAGGTCGATGCTATGTACACTGACTTCTCAAATGCCTTTGACCGCATAATTCATTCAATTCTTCTAAATAAGCTCACTCGACTTGGAATACACGGGGACCTGCTTAGATGGATTAAGTCAAACATTAGTAACCGTAAATTTTAATTAATGGTGTTTTCTCAAAGTCTATCAATGTAACATTGGGTCTTCCCCAGGGTTCTCACCTCGGTCCGCTTTTGTTCAATATTTACACAAACAACATTGGGTCATGTTTCCATAATTCTGAATTTGTGTTGTATACAGACGATATAATTTTTTTTTAAATGGTTCGCACTCTATCCGACTGTGAAGTGCTACAAAGTAACTTAGACAGGCTCTGCAATTATTGCGAAGCTAACAAATATGCCTGGATCTCAATGTTTCTAAATGCCACACTATGTCATTTACTGGAAACAAGCATATAATCGAGTTTCCCTATTTACTCCACGGTGAATCTGTCATCTCAAAAAATGAATGTAAAGATCTCGGGGTATGTCTAGACAGTAAATTTACATTTAAAACACATTGAATCAATCACTGATAGGTCATATGAAATGCATGGATTTGTACTACTATTAAGTAAATCATTTAAAAATCTGCGTACGCTAATAATGCTTTATTTTTCACTAAGTACACTGTCAGAAGTACACTGGAATATGCATCGCCTGTCTGGAATCCCAAAATACATGCTATATGTCAATAATATAGAACGAATACAGAATAAATTCACTAAGTTTCTCCAGTTCAAATACAACAATAATTATCACTGTGCGCTCCAATCTCTGAAACTATTGCAAACGGTAGCAGACACTATATTCTTGTATAAAATCTTAAATAATGAAATAGACTGCCCGAACACACACACATTCACACCTTAGAGTTTGTGAAATAATAATCAAAGCCAATGGATCGACAGTTGTTAGCCATACAAAAGGGCGAAGCCCTGTAAATGGTCACACCCACCTAAATTGGGTGTAACCCAACCAAAACCTGCCCTCAGGGCCTAGTACCTGGTATTCATCAGTTTCTAGTTACATTCAAATTTATAAACATTTATTTTTTTCTAGTCTTGTTTCTGCTCTCATATTAATTTAGTCTCTCATGGTTCAATAGTTTCTTATTATTGTGTGGCTCAGTTGGCCTTGTATACCCCGTGCTTCAGGTTCAAGCAGCTGCAACCCAAGCGCTGGCAGACGATGCGGCCAGAGACTTGGAGTTGGCCATGCCGGCCATGAAGGCGGCACAAGATGCCTTGAAGAGCCTGAACAAAGCGGACATCAATGAACTGCGTGTCTTCCAAAAGCCACCGGCCATGGTGAAGTTTGTCATGGAGCCGGTGTGCCTACTTCTTGGTGCCAAGTATGTTTCTTTCTTATCCACCCTCATGTCCAGTTCAAAAATATATGTGTTGAGTAACATCCCCATACAATTTTCTGGAAATAATTTAGTGGATATGAACAATATTATTACATATGTATTTAAAACCTGCAAACCATTGTTATATAACATAATATTTTATCTCATGCTTAGGCCTGAACCTAATATATTCGTAACAGGTATACGTATTATAATATCGCCATACATCGGATATATCGATACCGGCTCCATAGATATTAGCGTTCTAACCGTTCCGAGTATGTAAGCGATATTTATTGAATACGTGATTTCTGATATTCAGTATCATTATATCGTATATCGATATTTAACACTTGACCGATCTCGATATATTCGAAACAAGTATCATGTCAAGTATTCATCGTTATACGATATTGACAGATACAAGGTACCGATCCATATCGGTATCGCTGTATTAAGGCAAGTTCCAAGTTGAAACGCGGTTCTGCCCGCTGCCGTACTCGTGTACAGGCGTAGGTACATTATATTGATATTATTTTTGACGGATACCCTAGAAATTGGCAATTTAAAAGTAATTATTTTATTATAAATAAACAATCCTGTTTTCGGTGATTAATCTATAATAATAATAAATGGATGATTTATACAGCGCTGTTTTTATATAAAATCACCTCTAGACCACTATTTTTGATTCCGAAAAAAGCATGTTTTCAGTTCCTGACATTATACCTACATTTAATTGGAGTGTTTATAAGGTGAAAGTGAATGGTAGGAGAAATCGGTAACACCCAAGGATGACATGGCACGATCAAGTGAACGAATTAATCGGGTCGGATCATGTCAAGAGTCAGAACAACAGAAGAATATGTATGAATGAGAATGTTAGAAGAAGTCGGGGACGCCCGGGGAAGACATGGCACGATCAAGTGAACCAATTAATTGAGTCGGGTCATGTCAAGAGTCAAGACAATAGAAGATGTTGTATGAATGAGAAAAATAGTTTGTATATTTATAGAAAAAGTCGATGACACCCGAGGAAGACATAGCACGATCAAATGAACCAAGAACCAAATACTTAAGTTGGGCCCCATCAAGAGTCAGAATAACAGAATAATCTCTATAAGACAATACATGAATGTGAATTAAGCAAGAAGTATGTGTCAAGACCGAGTTGTTTGGCGGTCTATCCTCTTTGCATAATCCTACAGTGAAACGGTTCTATGGTTACTTTGCGGTTAGATGGTTTCTTGATAAAGAAAGATTTTGTAAGAATTTGTTGATAAAAAACTTTATTATCGTTATAAAAATTATAAAACCACTAAAAATGACCTATCACAAGTATTATGCGTGAACACAATATTTGAATACTTTATTCTAAAATATCATTGAGGAAACAAGGATTCAAAAAATGCTGAAACAACCATAGTGAAAAGCTCGGCCTTTGTCGATCTCTCTCCGCATGGGGGAAAACCCAATTTTTCAGACGTAGTTCTTGACAGTTTCATATTCTATCATCAGAGGCCACAGATGATCCAACGGTGATAATTTTATGGTAATCCCCGTATCTGGAACATTTTATTCGTCAACGGCTAAACCAAAATCATTATATTTGGATTAATACATCCATCATAAATCATAACATCATGTTATGTAACACACTCGAACACTTGGAATATGTACACAATGTCTCATTATCTTTTTGTTGTATTTTTAATTAACATATATTACCTAAGCGTACAAACAAATATGGACTTTAGATCACATGATTTCTAGCTGTTTAAATATGTTACCTGCTGAAATAAAATAAAAAATTATTAAAACTAAACAGTTAATAAATATCATATGTTGAAAACTTTGTTAGCTGAAAGGAACTTTCTGTATTGAATATTTGGAAAAATATTATTTCTGTACGATTTTTAGTGTTATTTGTTTTTATTTTTTTTTTTGTAAAAATATTTTTAAGTAATATTCTTTATAATTCTTACATGTTTTTATTTTATGTAGATACTTAATCTTAACTATGAATTTAGTATAAGGTTTTGAATAACAAGCTCCCATTAGACAAACTACTAAAAAGTAGTTTATCGAAAGTTTTTGCCTTATATTTTTGTAAAATGTTGTAAATTATAAAATATAAAAAAATATGAATCATGTAACATTCATTAGGTATACTACTTACTGTAAAATGTATAGAAAAAATGAATTATTACAGTTATGCGAGAACTTCTACCTCGGTTTTTGTTTTATTTGTATGGTATGTTTATAATTTTTTACTTCAACGTTTTTATTTTATTCAGAGAAAAACCATAAACTTTTTAATCTGAAGTGTTCTATTCTTGAATAAATTTTCTCTGTTGATTTCAGCTAAATAAATTTAACTATTGGTTTTGTTCTTTCTTTTCAGGACTGATTGGGATTCAGCTAAAAAGGTGCTTGGTGAATCCAACTTCCTGAAGAATTTAGAAGATTATGACAAAGATCATATCAAAGACGCCATGCTGAAGAAAATTAAGGTGTACATTGATCACAAGGACTTTGAGCCAGACATTGTGGTGAAAGTATCTAAAGTTTGCCGCTCCATGTGCCTATGGGTAAGGGCCGTTGACACATATGCGAAAGTCTTCCGTATTGTGGAGCCTAAAATACTGAAGTGAGTATATGTATATTTTGTTTTTGTTGTACCAAAGTAGACATGACTCTAGGTAGGTGTTATGGGTCTTAATAACGTTAGAAGTGATTTATTAAATATTTAGGAGATTTTCAGGACTGCGATCTGCAATGTGGCGTTTCGTCTTCACAAATTTTTTTTTTATAAAGACTGACTTTCCCGGGTTACGAATAACCTGACAATATTTGAAAGACTCCAACTACCATAATTATAAGTGGAAGATGATGCTTGTAGCAATGATGGAGGACCTAGCTAGTAGAGAAATTGAACCCACCACACCTGGTTGGGAGCCGAAGAAATGGCAAAACTAGCTGTCATTGGCGTTTGCCAACTGTTGGATACAACCATTAGAAATAACGCCGACGTTGACGCAACCACTAACAAAAATAATAAATAACAATCCTAATAATATTAGGGAATCCCAACGTTGGGGAGCTCCAACTGTTGGGATGTTATTTTACTCGCCATCGCTTACGTATCGGATAGGAAAATCCACAAAGACGTCTAGTAGGAAGGCACATAACCAAAATACCATTAAATCACAAAATATTGATGTATTGGTATGTTTCCAGGCAGAAGGAGGCAGAGCAGCAGATGGCCGCCGTAATGGCCGTGCTGAGAGCAAAGCAGGCGCAATTGGCCGCTGTAGAGGCTATGCTGGCCACCATGCAGGCGTCGCTGCAGAAGATGCTGGCCGAGTCCGCCGCACTGCAAGCCGATCTCGACCTGGCAGAAGCACGCCTGACCAGGGCTGGTAAACTAACCCAGGCATTGGCAGATGAGCAGGCACGGTGGGAAGACTCGGTCAAGGTGCTAAATCACACCTTTATTACTACTCTTAGGTTTGTGTGTTTCAAACTCCATCGATGAAATCGATGATCACTGCCTTTCTGACATTTGAACGATCCCCATTAAACGCTGATTCTCAACCTGTTTCAGCTTTTAATCAAATTGTGATTAGCTGTCATATTGTTATGTCTATAAGCTGATCACAATTTGTTCAAAGACGTAAATAGGCTAAAAATTGGCACTTAACGTGGGCTGTTCTAATGACAAAAATTCTAAATAGTGCTGATCGCCGATTTGACGGTCATCAAAAATATGATGGAGTTTGAAACACCCCAATCGAGATTCAACACTACCACGTTTAGCGGCCTGGGCTATAGGCTTCCAGACTGTGTTGCTGTTATATTTTATTTTCTTTGTAAACAATTAGGACAGTGCGCTACCAGCAAGGCTTTAAATGTTAATTCAATCCTAATAGCCTTTTTTTTAAATATATATACATATACATGAGAAAAATCATATTTAGGTTTAATACTTACTTTTTGAATTTTCTATTTCTATAATTTATTAGATTATATTTCACAGAAAATGTATGAAAAAACCAATTCGTACAACTTGGAGTGCTAGAGGGCGCTAGTGTAGCATATTTCCATCAAATGTCAAGAGCTAGAAGTATTGTCATAAATGGTATTTGGTAGGAATAACCTATTTATGATTTAAATTCTAATACAGGAAAATGGTAGGTAGATATTTCTTATATATTTTCATGCATCCTTTTCTATTTTAGAATTTAACCCTTGAGTTGGAATGCACAACGGGGAATATAATTGTTGGATCCGGATGTGTAGCGTATTTTGGCGCCTTCCCGACCAACTATCGACAAGAACTACTTGAAAAATGGATTGCTAAGTGCAACGAGCTAGGAATTCTTATATCTCAAAGTTTCAGGTGAGTCTTCTATAAAACAGGTACCAGCAATTTAAAAATACCTCGAAATATTCTTTACTAATAATATGTTTGTAAAATACTCCAATAAATTTTATTCGATTGGCAAATGAATAACACTACGTTTAAAATATTCTCGCTCCTCGTTTGTCACACGCATGTGCGCCAACTGAAAAAATAAATAAAATCAGCTTCACTGTGAAAAATATTTCTAGTTTTCAAAGTCTTGTTTGCAGGAAAAAACCTCGTAATATTTGTTTTTTGTTTTTGTTTTAAAAGGCACCTTTTTAACTTTATATGTATTAAAACTATCTAAATATTTTCATATTTCTTTATCTTTTTTTTGTAACATGTGACAGAAAAAAAATCGTTTCTCTAAATGTATGAAGCTATTCTGAGGAAACTACTTCTATATATCTTCACAGGAAAGTAATACTGCTGTAACAGTCAAAAACCAAATTTTACACCAGAGTCAAAAAACGTTTCTGAATTTAGAAAAAAATCATAACTTTTATACCAGTAGTTACTGAAATGCCATTTTTAAATGCTTGGCAAAAAAATCTCTATCAATTGGTAATAATTAAATCTTTTAACCACTTAAGGACTACACCTGAGATATCTCGGGCAAGCTTTATCTGCAGAAAAAACTATTCCCGAATATACTTGGGTGAAAAGAAATATGATTTATGGTATGTGAAAGAGATAACAATTTTGATGATACACCTAATGTTTTTAAATATTTTTATTTTTTATTCTAGTTCTTTGCATTTATTATCATTATTAATAAAGTGTAATAAAAATCAACTTTCATTCTTATTAGGACCGAAATCGCTTTTAGGAAGGATTTTATAATTTTATTTTATTTTCTAAAACGGGATTTGCTCCTAGTTGGACAGTCAAAGCCTTCTGAAATATTACTGTAAAATAATGTGTTTCAAATAAATATTATTATTATTATTATTTCATGCACAACATTTTAGTCCAAAAAAATAATGACAAACAAGTATACTTCCAGCTATTCAAAATATTGGTATACTTTGGAACTTACAGCAATTTATGGAGCTGTAAGCGCCAAAATCATTGTCCTTCGTCATAGGTTTTTTATAAAATAGGTTTTTTTCTGTTTTTTTTCATTTTTTAATGATTACTGAAGGGGTTAATAGTGACGAAGGACAATGATTTTGGCGCTTACAGCTCCATAAATTGCTGTAAGTTCCAAAGTATACCAATATTTTGAATAGCTGGAAGTATACTTGTTTGTCATTATTTTTTTGGACTAAAATGTTGTGCATGAAATAATAATAATAATAATATTTATTTGAAACACATTATTTTACAGTAATATTTCAGAAGGCTTTGACTGTCCAACTAGGAGCAAATCCCGTTTTAGAACAGTCAAATTGATAAGATTAGTTCATATTAATATACATATACATGAAAGAATATAAAAGAATACATAAAGCAAATTTAAGAAAAAAAAAAAAAAAGTTTTATTTTTTTTATTTTAAGTATGTTGCATTTTTTAAATTAGTGTAGAATAATAATGAATTACAAATGAGATGTAAAAGTTTAAAATATAAAGTATAAAGTTTAAAGAATATAAGTTAAAGGTATGATATGCATTTTTAGTTTACTGTAGAGAAATAATAAATTACATATGAGATGTAAAAGTGTATAGTGAGAGTAAAAGTTTAAAGTATAAGATACTAAAGTATGATATGCATTTTTAAATTAGTGTAGAGTAATAATGATGTACAATTACAATTGAGATGTTCAAGTATAAAATATAAAGTATAAAAGTTTGAAAAATAAAAGATTAAGTATGATATGCTTTTTTTTTAAATTTAGCGTGGAGTAATAATGAATTACATGTGAGATGTAAAAGTTTAAAGTATAAAGTATGAAAGTTTAAAGTGAAAGCAATGTAAATGTATTGACAATCATTGTTTGAAAATTTTCAAATGTTAACAGTACAAATTATACCACAAAGTAATGATTGGTGACAAATCCTTATTATAATGATCAGATAAAATAAAATAAATGACTTTTTTATAGTCTCACAAATACAGTGAGTATTGTAGTAAACACACTTAACTTATTCTAAAAAGTATTGATAAATTGTAGTTAACGGCAAGTGTTAGAAAGCAAACAAGTAAAATGTAGTATGTGTAATGTTTCCGCGTAAGCGAATTTTCTCCTTCCTTTTAAAATTGAATATTGCCATTACCACCAAATGTAAAAAAACGTATGTTCATATTAAACAAAAAAAAAAAAAAAACTGTAATTTTCAATAAACTTTTATAATGTGTTCTTTTTTTCTACAGCATGACTTCAGTTCTGTCTGACGCCTACACAGTCAGATGTTGGAATACAAATGGATTGCCCCGAGACAATGTATCAGTTGAAAATGGAATCCTGGTCACTAAAGCTGGAAGGTGGCCCCTCATGATTGATCCTCAAGAACAGGTTAGCTTTTCTTCAAAGGCTGGCGACTGCAGGGTGTTTAGACCAGCTGCCAAAATCTAATAAATATTGTTATTATAATGATTATTATCTGATAATTTATTGATATTGTTTTGTACTCTAGGCAAGCCGTTGGATCCGCAATATGGAGAGAGACAATCAGCTGCAGATTGTGAAATTAACAGATGGAAACTACATTCGGGTCATGGAGAACAGCATCCGACTTGGGAGGCCCGTCCTTATAGAAGAAATAGCGGAGACACTTGACCCTACACTCTCTCCCATTCTGCAGAAATGCACATTTGTTCAGGTGACTAAATACCTCATCATCATCACTGCGTTAAAACTCTTGTAGAGTCCTCGCCGCCTAGGAAATATCTCTACTCTTGTTGGTCTCTCGTTTCTCCTCAGGTTTTTATGCTCAAAGATGCGGTGTTGGCTTCCACACCATCCAACAACCTAAGCTTAGGGTCTCTTATTGATTTGTATCTTTTGATTCTATTACAGGGTGGACGTCTACTTATTCACTTGGGTGACACAGACATTGAGTACGACCCGCACTTCAAGCTCTATATAACCACTAAATTGGCAAACCCACATTACCTGCCGGACATCTGCATCCAAGTTACCATAGTCAACTTCACAGTCACATTGCTGGGACTGGAGGATCAGCTTTTGGCGTAAGTGTAAACGTTATAGCCCACTTAACTTATAACAAATAATACTTACTTTATTTATCTTCATAATACATAGGTATACATAATATTTATTATAGGCGGGTTTTGGTGACAAGTTTCAGCCCCGAGGTATTTCAGTACATTTAATACCCACATTTCATTTTTCTTTCCCGCGATTTACGTTCGAAATATTCAAAATATGCGAGCTACGCGCGCTTGACAATGATTGAGTCGTGACATTCTAATGGCTTAAGATGATTGGAGGGAAAACTCCGTGACTTTAGAACGGCGTACGGTGATTGGTGGGCGAACTCCGTATCTTTAGAACGACACACGGTGATTGGTCGGCGAGAGACATATTTCACATTGCTTTCGGTTTGATTATTCATTTTTACGTCCTCATTCTTTCAAACACATAATGTCTAACCAAAGGAAAGCTTTGTCAGTGCAAAAGAAAAGGGACATTTTCGAAAAAGTTAATAAACACGTTGGCTCATGCGTTTTGCTGGCCCGTAATTTAGGAATACCCATTACTACTTTGGCCACAATCATCAAAAACCGTGAATCTATTGAAAAAAGCGTTATTCAATGTCGACCCGAGGCGAAAAAACGTATGCACATCAAAGCGTCAAAGTACGAAATAATGGTGGAGATTTTGAATGAATGATTCGTCAGTGCGCGGGGCAGTAATATTCCTGTCGGCGGTACAATCATTCGTGAAAAGGTGCCTCGCATCGCAAATCGACTAAATATTGAAGGATTTGCCGCATCAAATGGATGGATAGATCGCTTTAAGAAGAGGCACAATGTGGTTTACAGATCAATTTGTGGAGAATCGCAAAGTGTTGATTTGGACATTGCTGAAAATTGGAAGCAGACAGATGTGCCTACGTTAATTGCAGACTACGCTCCCAGAGATATTTTCAATGCCGATGAGACTGGGCTGTTATTCAACGTTCTGCCTTGTAAGACTTTCAGCTTCATGCCAGCCTGTCATGGAGGAAAATTAAGCAAGGTTCGTCTCACTGTTCTCTTGATTACAAATTCAGATGGAAGTTTCCCCCGTTAGTGATTGGGAAGTCTCCAAAACCCAGCTGCTTCAAAAATGTCAAGACATTGCGGATAAAATATGCAGCCAATAAAAAAGCCTGGATGACATCAATCTTATTTGAAAAGCAGCTTACTGCATTAGACACTTTGATGGGAGTAAAACATCGAAAATATTGCTATTCCTTGATAGGTGCCCAGCTCACCCCACAAAATTGACTTTGAGAAACATTCAGGTGGAATTTATTCCTCCTAACTATACAAGTGAACTCCAACTCCTGGATTTAGAGATAATTCGGTCATTCAAGCACTACTATAGAAGAAACTTGGTACAGAAGTTATTGTGTCAGTTAGAACGAGGTGAGGACCCCAACAAATTTAAGATGTCCATTTTTGATGCAATGCATTATACTGTTAAGACATGGGGTGAAATAACCGACTACCATCAAGAATTGTTATCGGAAAGCTGGGATATACAAGGAGCAGGATGAAGACGTACCCAGTACCCAAGAAAATATCCAGTGTGATATTATAGAAGGCTGGGAAAGGATTTCAGACCAACCCCTGGAGGATTATGTAAACCTTGACTCCAACGTTATGACATCAGACTTGGTGGAAGTTGATGACATTCTCGGCAGTCATTTAACACCAGCAGACTTTTCTGCTGTAGAACTGTCCGATGAAGAAGAGGTTGATATTCCAACAAAAGAAGAAGCAGCGAGGTTCATTGAGGGTTTCAAAACCTACTTTACAAGCATTGGTGATATTCAACATGACACTTTTAAATGTTTATATAGTCTTGAAAGAGAATTACATAAGAAAAAAAAACAAGAATGCAACAAACCAACATACATGATTTTTTTAATAAAAAATAAAATAAAATTTCAATAAAAATTTAAATTGAATGTTGTTTTTTAATAAAACGTAATTTTTTCAGAAACATAAAATTAAAATGTTCTTTTTTTCAATACCCCCCTTTTACATTTTCCCTCCAATTACGTTTTTTTTTTCAGTCCCTTAAAAAATGTTAAATAGGGGTTCTGTATGCAAAATCACTTAGTGGTGTCATTTTCAATAAAATGAATAGTAAATGTTTTAATAGAATTAATAAGAAGTATTTTGTTTACATCACTGTTTAATATATAAATATCAACATATTTCAGAAGCGAAGATTCCCCCATCAGGATACAAATCATACTGAGAGACAATATGCTTTGTAGCCTGATGAGGGAAACTTCACATCCGAAACATGTTGATATTTATATATTAAATAGTGGTTTTATCATTATTTTAATATTGTTTAAAACTACATGAAATGTTTTTGGATTTGCAGTGAAGTTGTTCGGATAGAAAGACCAGACTTGGAGGCCCAGAGGTCGGAATTAATTATGCGTATCAACAATGATAAAATGCAGCTTTTGGCCATTGAAGATAAAATTCTGCGAATGTTGTTTGCCTCTTCCGGGAACATTCTCGATGACGAAGAACTGATTGAAACCCTCAATGAAAGCAAAGTATGCACATTTGTCTAGTTATTATCAATGTGAAATCCAAGACGACAATTGATCAGTTATGGAAAAGTTGACAAATGCGTTTGGTTCCCACCCAGGCTTTGTGGGGTCAATTTCTCTGCTGGCTAAGTCTTCCATCATTGCACAAGCAACATCTCCCATTTATAATGATAGTTTTTCAAATATTCTTGAGTTATTCGTAACCCGGTAAAAAGGTAGTTTTGCAAAGCTGTCGTCATGGCAGCTTGTCTGCACGTTCTGTTTGTATATTAAAATATTTATTATTAATCATATTTTAGTGTGATACGTAGTTCTAGAACTTATTATCACATCTTTCTTGCTCTGGCAGAAACATAACGTAAACTCGTAACGTCTTCTGCAGGGAAGAAGTATTTTTTTAAGAATTTTTATCGATACACTGAAATAATTAGGGTTACCTTTAGTTCTTCGTAATACAAAATATTATTAATGCAAAACCAACTTTTAATTTTGTATAAAAAAAAGGCAATCCATTGTAAATATCCCTATCTTTCCGGATGATTTGCAATCTCTAGAACAGACAGCAGGTGGAAATACTATGTTGGTATTCTAATTAAAAGTTGTCCGAAGGTCTGGCGTCATTAACCCTTACCACTCCTTTGTCGGGTGCCAGCCGACATCACTATTTGTACGCTACAACTCAGTTGTTGACTGGCGGCCGACAAGATAAGACGTGCCCGCGCGGTGTATTTTCGTGCGCAAAACTTGACACGTGACGTTGTTTCTTGTGATTATTCGATAAAAAAACATTTTAATAAGATTTTGACTGTTTTCCGTTTTTGTTTTACTGTAAAATTACCTTTTTGTAACTGCCTATCAATAAATTAATATTTTGACATTATTTAAATTTGAGTTGGCCGACAACAAATAATAAAAAATAATGGAGTGGTAAGGGTTAATCCCTTTGCCACCAGCACACAATCGGGATTTCCCCGCCACACGTAGGGAACGTTGCCCTCAACGTTCCGAATGATTGTGGAACGTTGAGGGCAACGTTCCCTACGCCATATGTTCCCCACGCCACACGTCGGGAACAACGCCTCGTTGTTCCAAATGATTTCGGAACGTTGAGGGCAACGTTCCCTACGCCATATGTTCCCCACGCCACACGTAGGGAACGACGCCCTCGTCGTTCCGAAATTACACAAACATCTTTTCAAGGCAGGCTTTTTTCATGTTT